>JBBPBX010049889.1:0-17857 GCA_038048925.1 Garcialebias charrua | reverse complement strand
CACACACACACACAATTTAACCCTAAAAAGACAAACACATTACAACAAAATAACCATTTCAAGGCATAAATATATCAATCTGGCCAATAAAAAAGTGCAGTTTAAAGTTGTTTTGTACTGTGCAAAGTATTACATGTAATATGATTAAAAAAGTATCATCCCTACAACAGTAATAAAAAGGCAAAATCACCCTTTCAGTGTAAAACTTCAAGAGTTTGATCACATTTTCACCAGTAAATCGTCACATTATGAGAGTTGTAGAAGATGCAGTCTGAATGAGCTTTCTGAAATTTGCACAAGCAGCTAAAGTTGATCTAACAAGGTTGAGTCAGGTCCTCTGGACGGGTTCTTTTCTGGACTAAGAAGAACCCGTCCAGAGGTCCCGACGCAACCGTGTTAGATTTATCTACCTGGATTATTGAGCAGCACCAGGACAAGTTAAAATGGAGTTATGAAACCTAATAAAGCTGAACACAAGTTAAAAGGAGCTACAGGTAGTCCCCGACTTACGAGCGAGTTCCGTTCCTCCGAGGCGCTCGTAAAGCGAAAATTCGTAACTTGGAACGGCCGCCACGTGTCTCGTAAGTCCGGAATTTCGCTCGTAAGTTGGAACGGTTTTGCTAGCGCGACTACAAACACTCGTTTTTCATCGAAAAACTGCTTACGAGTGCATAAAAATGATCGGAAACGTGTGTCCACATGTTTAGCTAACGAACTGTGGTGAAAAAACACAGAAAAACTCGGTATTTTTTGCGTTTTTTCCAAAAATTCGCCAGCTCGTAAGTCCGGAACCTCGTAGGTCAGAGCGCTCGTAAGTCGGGGACTACCTGTAAACTGAAGGAAGCAAAACTACAACGGAGCCTTAAGGCCCCGGCAGAGCTCAGCGTACAGGCAGTACGCCGCACTATGCCGTACGTACGCAGAGGCACAACTGTAGCCCCGCAGAGCACGAACGCGCAAAGCTCAAATTTTACGACTGCGTACGCGATGCGCGTTGTCTCACAATAAACTGCCCGGCGCCGGACTGTTTTGTATGTTACACAAATGAATTAAATTCCCCTTCTTCATCGCTGATCTGGACTTTTATTTTGTTTTTTGCCAAAAGTCAAGTAATCGCTTCCTCCTCCGCTAACTCCATGACTGAAATGAATGAATTTGTCACGAGCGAATAATAACTCATGTCCTACCTGGCTGCGCGACGTTCTAAATATTTCCTGGTGGGCTGTGGGCTGCAGGACCAAGGCTCCCTGTTTTTATTTTTATTTTTTAGAACTTTTTATTAACATATAGTTTAGAAACACTGCAGCGGCTGCAGCCAGCCAGTTGCCTTTTTTTTGGTCTCCCACTCGACCTGTCAATCAATTGAGTAGGCGTGTCAGTAGGCGTGTCAGCAAATGACCAATCAGCGACCTCAGTTTGTCCCGTAGGTAAACGCTCTGCACGCAGCTGCTCAAATTACAACAAGAATTTGGAGCGAAAACGCGAGCATTTAACGCGAGAACGAAAGCAGAGCTGTGCCAGCGAACGCGTGCGCACAGAATGCTCGCGTAGAGCGGCGTACAGGCAGTACCGGTACACTGAGCTCTGCCGGAGCCTTTAGGGCCACACTAAAATAAAATAAAAATAAAGCCATGAGAATAAAGTCAAATAAAGTCTTAATATTATGAGAATGAAGTCGTTCAAGACTTTTTATTATTATTTTTATATTTAAAGCTGTCGTTAATTTTTTTCTTCCACGAGTTGGATCCACGATGTGACCTGTCAATCAATCCAGCAGGAGTGTCAGCAAAGTAATAATCCAAAGCTAAATGATTCATAAACTCCAACATGATGAAGTAGGTTTACTACATTTTAACTGTGGTAAAATGAAGAATGTTGAGCATCTTGTTAAGTTAAGTTATACTTTGATATTGGTTTTCAAAATAAGGAGACAGTTAATCTGTCAGCACATCAGCATCAGATGTTGCTCACAGTAAGGTGGTAGCTCTGATGGGCTGCAGCGCAGCTCTGCGGGTAAGGAGCATTTAGCTTCAGATTGGTCATTTCCTGGTTGCGTCGTGGATCCGACTCGTGGAAACAAATCCCCAAAAACACGAGAGCTGAAAAAAAAAAAAAACTGTACGACTTTGTTCTCATAATATTAAAACTTTATGTGATTTATTCTCGTAATTTTATGGCTTTTAATTTTTTTCTTAGTGTGGCCCTAAAGCTCCGTCGTACAAAACAGTAGCTATGAACCAAAAGTAGCAAAACTCTAGCTAAAAGTGGCAAAAGAATAACTAAAACCTGAAAGTAGCTAAATTATAGCTAAAAGCTGAAAGAAAGAAAAGACTACACGGTAGCTAAAGTTAAAAGTAGCAAAATGCCAGCTTGAAGCAACAAATATTGAAATGGAGCAAAATGCTAACTGGAAATTAAAGGTAGCAAAAGACTAGCAAATATATCAAAGTAAGAAATTGTCTCACTAAAACACACAAGTATTAAACAAACTAGCAGGAAGCTAAAGTATCAAAAGGCTAAAAGGTAGCTAATTGGTAGCTTAAAGTAGCATAACTAGACAATTATAGAATACTGTACGCTGAAACAGACTTTAAAAAGAGCAATGTTTAAAGGAATTAAGGAAATCTCAGTGTCTTAATAAGGGCAACATATTTGTAAATAAAGTAAAAAATAAAGACAAAGGTTATGGCACATATCTCCTGAATGAGCTGAACATCTTATATACTACTTAAATATAAATGACTAAAATAGCACAAAGTATACTGTCGTTTGACTGTAACAAGCGTAATGAAAAAATAAAATTAAAAGGAAAACTACTGTGTGAATGTTGAATTAGCATCAACATAATAACTGTTAGAAATGATTGTCATTTAAAGAAATGGTACAAAACAGAATTATTTAACAAGTATTAAGTTTTCTCTTACTTTTCTACAAAATGAAGGCACATAGCATACACAAACCACCTGCACTGATGTAAAGTGTAAAGTTCAGATGTTTTTATTTAGACTAGTGGCTGTTTCTGTGTCTCAGGTGTGCAGGCTCATGACATTGAAATGTTTGGAAACAGCTGGATGGAGGCAGAGCCCCACCAGGGCAGATGTCCCATGGTGCCCTCTGGTTTCAGGTCACCTTGTGCTCGTGTTGATGCTCGAGTCCTCCTGGTGAGAACAAAACAACACACAGACCTAAAATGAAACAAACGAAAAGGCCCAGCAGCCCTCAGAGGAACAAATGTTGCCTGAGCCTTTAAAAGTTCTTTTCCATGTGTGGTAGTGAAGTGAATCAGATACATGTCCAGCAGTGGTGTAGTCTACATTTTTGTAGTGGGTATACCGCGGTAAAGTTAGTTTTACGTTGGACACCGCTGAAGCCATGGAGCGCGAATGTCCAACGTCCAACGTAAAACTAACTTTACCACAGTCAGTCTGCATACTGTGCTTAGAAACCAAAGTACACTGGTTAGTACAATGCAGCTGTCAACTCATTTTGAGTTTTAAGCATATTGAACATTTCCAAATTTCTCTAATTCTTATGTTTGAATAAATGAACAACAAACTTTGTACAACAGTTGGCTTTTACATAATTTATAAAACAGTATCAAAAGTAAGTTCCAGTATTAAGTAGTAAGTACAGAATTATACAATAACTTACTGGATAAGTGAATGTAATAAACAAGCGCTGCAAAAGATTGTTACAGAAGTGTTTAACTCTGCCGTTTAACGTATCAATGACGTGCCTAATGATATGTCATGTAGCAATGGGCACTTTTAAGTGGGTGAACTGAAAATCTTCAGCTTTTCTAGTCGGTATACTCCGTATACCCGCGTCCAGTGTTTTTCAAAGTGACCTCACTCTAAATGGTCATGTCCCATTACAGCCGACTGCTACATCTGCTATAGAGGTATGGAGATCAATCCAAGTATTGATAATAATGACACCGACCTTGTGCAGTTTAAATCTTGGAACTCCGTGTGTCTTCAGCTGCTGAAAAGAAGTCCAGCTGCTTCGGCTTTTGTTCTAAATGACTGAGAATCCACAGCAACTTGTAACACTACTGTTAGTGTTGGATTGTGTGACACTAACATGAGAGGATCGATACTTAGGTTTCTATTGACCTTCAGTGTCACTCCTGTTCCAGAAGTACAGTTCTATACCAGAGTGGCCCAGTGGAGAGTACTGGACAGAACAGTGGTGTCAAATAATAATTTAACTGGTTCTGATTGCATAAACTTCTAAATGGATACACACCTGTATGTGTCCATGGTTACTTCAGTAAACACAGCGTGATGCATGTGACGTCAGCCGTAGACGTTTTAGACTGAGGTCTGATTATGGTTGTATTTAATTTATAACATGAATAACCGTGCAGCCGTGGCGTAGTGGTAATGGCAGTCATCCCCCGATCGGAAGGTTGGAGGTTTGAATCCAGAGTTCCAACACATGTGTCGTTGTGTCCCTGGGAAAGACACTTAACCCCGAGTTGCTCCCGGTAGGACTGGCTGGCGCCTTGCATGGCAGACTACCGCTACCGGTGTATGAATGGGTGTATGAATGTGTCGATGGCTGGTGCTGTAAAGCACTTTGGGGCCCCTCATAGAGGGCTGGAAAGCGCTATATAAGTAAGCTCCATTTACCATTTACCATTAACCACACAAAATATAAAGAAGAATCAGAGCAAAAAAAAAAATCAGCAAAGAGCATTAAGACCTACAGTGAGAGAGAAGTGTTTTGGTCAGAGCTTGTAAGTTATGTTCTGTGAGCTCAAATACTCTGAGTTTTCCTGTGATCAGTCCGAACTGAGAGCATGTGGGCAACTGACTCTGAGCCAGTAAAAAGAAAAATCAAATACTGGCTCTATTTTTTGTTTAGCTGAATTACAGTAGTAGTGGTTACATTTCAGACACCACTGCGATAGGTGAAAAACCGCCAAGTAGGAACACTACTGGTGTATGAATGTGTGTATGAATGTGTGTATGAATGTGTGTATGAATGTGTGTATGAATGGGTGTATGAATGGGCGTATGAATGGATGTATGGCTGGTACTGTAAAGCACTTTGGGGCTCCTCACAGGGGGCTGGAAGGCACTATATAAATAAGCTCCATTTACCATTTTACCATTTAACACTATATTTATTATAGAAAACGTTTCGACTTCTGTCCAGAAGTCTTTTTCAATTCTGAATGGAAGCTGTGAGAACGAGAAGTTTTATACAGGCTTACAAGTCACGCACCAACATATGAAATTGGAAACTGAAAAAACACCACAAATTAACTAACATGCCCATTCTATTTAAATTGACAAAACGACACATCCCAGCTTAAAAGGGGGTTTGTAACACATACATGTAAATTGAAAGATCACACCTAACAGTAGGAGGTTCCCTTGAGGTCTCTGTTAGAAGACACAAAACTGTATGTAAATTGACAAACAACACCTCCCAAACAACAAAAGAGGCTGCTCAGAGAACTTTGTTAGTCTAATTTACAGACAAGGCATCCCTGCTCCCATCCGGTGTAAAACGTTTCGGAATCAAATCCAAAACTGAGTTATAGGTCTTAGACAGTTGAAATCTCAGACCTCCTCCTCTGTTAAGAGAAGGTTTTTCTCTCTTAACATACACAGCTTCCTTTACCCCCCTCTCAAACCATCTGTGTTCTCGGTCCAAAATTTGAACATTCTGGTCCTCAAAGGAGTGTCCCTTGTCCGTGAGGTGAAGGTGAACAGCTGAGTTTTGTCCAGAGGAGGTTGCTCTCCTATGTTGAGACATTCTTTTGTGGATAGGTTGTTTCGTTTCTCCGATGTAACGGTCTGAGCAGACTTCGCTGCATTGGACTGCATAAACCACCCCACTCTGTTTGTGTGTGGGGGTTCTGTCCTTCGGATGCACCAGCCTCTGTCTGAGAGTCCGGCTGGGTTTGAAGTGTACTGGGATGTTGTGTTTGTTGAAAATCCTTCTGAAATTCTCTGAGACTCCAGCAACATAAGGAATGACAATGTTTTTCCGTCTGTTAGACTTTTTCTGTTCATTATTGTGTTTAACAGATTTCCTTGCTGACTTGACAAACGCCCAGTTGGGATATCCACATGTTTGCAGAGATGTTTTGATGTGTTTCTGTTCCTTTTCCTTCCCTTCTGTCCTTGTGGGGATGTGTTCTGCCCGATGCTGTAAAGTTCTGATGACAGAAAGTTTGTGCTCCAGTGGATGGTGAGAGTCGAACAGGAGATATTGGTCTGTGTGGGTTGGTTTTCTGTAAACTTCAATGTTGAGACTGTCATCTCCCTCCATATGCACCAAACAGTCCAAAAAAGGCAGCTTATTGTCGTTCGCATCCTCTCTGGTGAACTTGATGTTGTTATCAACAGAGTTAATGTGTCTGGTGAACGCTTCCACCTCCCTGGCTTGGATTTTGACACAGGTATCATCCACGTATCTGAACCAATGGCTTGGAGTTGTCCCCTCATAGGAGTTTAGGGCTCTCTGTTCCACTTCCTCCATGTAGAGGTTTGCAACAATGGGTGACACTGGAGATCCCATGGCACAGCCGTGCTTCTGTCTGTAAAAACTGTCATTGAACTTGAAATAAGTGGTGGAGAGGCAGAGATCCAGCAGGGTGCAGATGTGGTCTGGGGTTAAGTTGGTCCTTTTGTCCAAATCCTTGTCCTGTAGAAGTCTTTTTTTGACAGTTTCTATTGCTTCAGAAATGGGTATGCATGTGAACAGGGAAGTCACATCATACGATACAAGAGTTTCTCCCGGGGTCAGCTTCAAATGTTGAACTTTGTTGGTGAAATCAATGGAGTTTTTAATATGATGAGGTGTGTTTCCAACCAGAGGAGCTAAAATACCAGCCAGATGTTTAGCAACATTGTATGTCACTGAGTTCATGCTGCTCACGATGGGTCTGAGAGGTGTACCTTCTTTGTGTATTTTTGGAAGTCCATACAGACAAGGAGTGGCCTCCCCCGGGTACAGTCTATAATACAATGATCGATTGATTGTTTTCTCCTTTTCGAGTTTTTGTAGACAATCAATGACTTTCTTTTTAAAGGTGTTAGTCGGGTCCCTCTTCAGGTGCTCATAGGTGTTACTGTCATTCAGTAGAGCGGTTATTTTCTCCTGGTAGTCCGACGTGTTGAGTATTACTGTGCATCTTCCTTTGTCCGCTGGTAAAATGGTGATGTTTTGGTCTTGGCTGAGTGATGTTATGGCTCTCCTTTCCTGTGGTGTGAGATTTGAGGGAGGCAGTTTGGCACTGGAGAGGGTAGCTGATATTTTCATCCGAAGTTGTTCAGCCTCTGTACCTGTCAAGTTGTTGTTCCTAATCGCAGATTCTGTGGCTGTGATTAGTTCCACAACAGGTATTTCTTGTGGGGAGATGGCAAAATTTAGTCCTTTTGCCAACACATTTTTCTCAGGTTGTGTCAAAGTCCTGTTAGACAAATTTCTAACCCACAGTTCCTGATCCGCTCATTCTCAATCAGTTCATCTGGACAGTTTCTTTTTAGTAGAAACGTTTCACCCTCACTCCAGAGGGCTTCGTCAGTCAGAGCAGTCCAAAGCAAACTGAAGCTACCCCACCAAGTAAACAACTTAAGTGGACCAACCAGTTTGCTGTAGCCAAGATGGTTTCTGGGGGCTTGTCCCTCGTCGACTCCTCCCAGGCAGGCAGACATGTCCAAAGTGGTTCAAGACCAGAAAGTTCATTCTCAATAGTCCAGGTATCAAATCCGCTCATTCTCAATCAGTTCATCTGGACAGTTTCTTTTTAGTAGAAACGCTACATTGGACTGAAGTTTACAGAAAACCAACCCACACAGACCAATATCTCCTGTTCGACTCTCACCATCCACTGGAGCACAAACTTTCTGTCATCAGAACTTTACAGCATCGGGCAGAACACATCCCCACAAGGACAGAAGGGAAGGAAAAGGAACAGAAACACATCAAAACATCTCTGCAAACATGTGGATATCCCAACTGGGCGTTTGTCAAGTCAGCAAGGAAATCTGTTAAACACAATAATGAACAGAAAAAGTCTAACAGACGGAAAAACATTGTCATTCCTTATGTTGCTGGAGTCTCAGAGAATTTCAGAAGGATTTTCAACAAACACAACATCCCAGTACACTTCAAACCCAGCCGGACTCTCAGACAGAGGCTGGTGCATCCGAAGGACAGAACCCCCACACACAAACAGAGTGGGGTGGTTTATGCAGTCCAATGCAGCGAAGTCTGCTCAGACCGTTACATCGGAGAAACGAAACAACCTATCCACAAAAGAATGTCTCAACATAGGAGAGCAACCTCCTCTGGACAAAACTCAGCTGTTCACCTTCACCTCACGGACAAGGGACACTCCTTTGAGGACCAGAATGTTCAAATTTTGGACCGAGAACACAGATGGTTTGAGAGGGGGGTAAAGGAAGCTGTGTATGTTAAGAGAGAAAAACCTTCTCTTAACAGAGGAGGAGGTCTGAGATTTCAACTGTCTAAGACCTATAACTCAGTTTTGGATTTGATTCCGAAACGTTTTACACCGGATGGGAGCAGGGATGCCTTGTCTGTAAATTAGACTAACAAAGTTCTCTGAGCAGCCTCTTTTGTTGTTTGGGAGGTGTTGTTTGTCAATTTACATACAGTTTTGTGTCTTCTAACAGAGACCTCAAGGGAACCTCCTACTGTTAGGTGTGATCTTTCAATTTACATGTATGTGTTACAAACCCCTTTTAAGCTGGGATGTGTCGTTTTGTCAATTTAAATAGAATGGGCATGTTAGTTAATTTGTGGTGTTTTTTCAGTTTCCAATTTCATATGTTGGTGCGTGACTTGTAAGCCTGTATAAAACTTCTCGTTCTCACAGCTTCCATTCAGAATTGAAAAAGACTTCTGGACAGAAGTCGAAACGTTTTCTGCAACAAATAAAGTCCAGTTGATCCTGTATTGAACGCCTTTTTTGATTTCATCATGTCCTGGACGACTGAGAATCTTCACCAGCATATTTATTTAGATAGAGTCAGAGTCAGAGTCAGAGAGTCTTTATTGTCATTTGCACCGCATGTGGTACATGTGATGAAAACGAGATTATGTACACGGGGTCCCAGTTACATCCAACAACAAATGCAAGAGAAAAACAGTAATAACATCTAGAATTAACTAAGAGAAACATCAACTAGTAATACACTAAGCCCTAATGTAGTGGAAAAACATCATTATAAACAGCAGCACGAACATGAGTCTGTATGAGCAGATGGTCACAGATGAACACAGCAACAAGAAAACAGATCAGCATCAGCATGATGTGATATTTTGCAGTGTTTATTCTTATTATTTATTTATTCATGAGTCTAACAGCCTCAGGGTAGAAGCTGTTCCTCAGTCTAGTGGTTCTACATTTGATGCTCCTCAACCTCCGTCCTGAGGGGAGTGGGGCAAAGAGTGAGTGTGCTGGGTGAGTGAGGTCTTTCATGATGCAGGTGGCTCTTTTCCTGCATCTGGAGGTGTAAATGTCTGTGATGGTGGGGAGACTGACTCCAACAGACTTCTGTGCAGCCTTCACCACTCTCTGTAGAGCTTTCCTCTCTGCAGGCTTTAAGGCTTTATAAACCCTTCTCACACTCTTGCAATGTTCTCAACTGTTAAAACTACGTAATTTTAACAACATACGTACATGTACTACTCAGTACAGCAAAATTTTACATTGATACTCACCAGTGAAGATACAACTGGAAGGATGAGTTCAGCTTCAGGATTATTTGTGACCTTCCTGTCAGTTCTGTGATCTTCATAGATACATCGTTAATGTACTTCTGACTTTGTGTTGACAAACTATTTTTACCACATCAGTTTCTCCTCTGGTGTTCGCTCCCTCCATTGCTGTTCTTTGAGTTTGGACAAAGCAGCCGCCAGAAGCATTGTTGGCTTCTGGGCCATGTAGTTCCTTAGTTCCTTTGACTTGAGTTACAGTATAGGTTTATTTAAAGAAAACAAAATGGTGGCACCTGTGGCCAAAGTAGTTTTTTTCCTGCTCCTGTTAACTTTTTGTTCCGCACCGTCCCAATCACGAGTAATATTAGAGTTGGCAATTGTGTGTCGTGTGGAATCTTACGTTGAAAATCCACGAAAGACCATGAATGTCGAACCACAAAGTGTCGAGGGACTGCTGTGTAGGTGTTTTTATGCCGAGTAAGCTTCAATGGATCAGCCATCTTGGGGTGACTCAAAATGTTAATAAGTTGAACTTTTATCAACATCTCTTCGATGATTTTTAAGATAATTTATGAACAGAGAAGACTGACTCCAAGGTAGTGACAAAGTTTTAAGCAAAGATGTTGTGCAATGCATAGCACTCAGAATATGGGTTGAGCATCATCCTCAGCTGCTAATGCACCACATTTTCTTTATTTTTTTAATTAATTTTACAATAATGAGTACAACAAATGACTTGCATAAAAAGAGAGAAAAAATAATATAAAATGAAAGGTAGCAGATGAATAATAATCTTATTTAATCTGCTCCTTATTTATCTAATTCAAACAAGTTATTTTATAATGACCAAACAGTAAATCATATAACCTTCTTTAAAGTGAAACTGATTATACATTCATTGATATTTATTTAACATTTCAATGTTGACCAACTTCTTAAATATAGTGATTTAATCTCTATCAGTACAAATGGCTGAGTTAGAATCTGTTTGATGTTTCAACCGTCAGCCTGCTTCAATCAGGTTGGCTCTAAAAGTTATAAATTGTAGATGAATATTCAGTGATTACTTTCCGAAAGTTTTATTACTATCCATCCAGTGGTTCACAAGACATTCTGCTAACAAACAGAGCTGACTCCAATAGCTAATTGTAATGATAGATATCAGTACATCACATTTTAGTTCAGCATTGATCAGATTTACTGTGTTCTAGATGTTGTTGTGTTTGCTAAGGTCAAGCCTTTTCGGTGCAGGATGAAAATGAAATTGCAGTTTGTTTTAAATGGCTGAACACAGCATCTCAGACGGAGAAAGTCTTTCGGACGAAAGACGAAACGTTTCTACAATTTTTTTGCTTTGTTTTAGTTTTTGAATGTCCAGAGGACCAGACTTAGCTTTTTTAGATTTTTCCACCTGGATTATTGAGCGTGCATCGGGGTATTTAAATGGCTTGTTTCTGCAGGAAGTGGAAGAGGTGTGTGTGATGCTGCTCGACGCACCTTTTCAGAGCTGCCATGACTTTGTGAGTCCATTGTCCTTCATGGCCAGCTGCTCCAACGACCTTTGCAGGTAAGAAAGACTTATAAAGCTCCAAGTTGATTTTGTCCTCACAGAAGGCAAGGCCGTCTACAGAAACACAGGGTTTGATGAAGTATTCATATTTGAAACTTTTCAAGATTGTATGTTAAATTAAGGGAAAAAAATCATTTTGCCTAAAATTTATGTACCATCGATCTAATTTAAAGTCCAACACCCTCAATTATTTCCTATCATGTTTCAGAGAAATATGATTGAGACATAACAAGTAAATACCATTTGTTGTGTAGCAAACACTAAAAGGTAACACAGACTGATAAAACAAGTAGTTTCTGTGATGATTTCTAGATGTTTCAGTTTGGAAACAGTCCCTTCACTTCCATAAATGAGGCGTGACGTCACACCAGGGATCTGATCATACACGACAGCTAGACTGTAACAGTTCAAGTAATCAAGTGGAATGGATATGTTCACGAAGAAATGGTAACAACGCTGGGTGAATTAATATCTTATGGTAAATGAAGGGGGTTCCAAATTAATGCAAATATTAATGTTTCAATAACGTCTCTCTGCCCCGATGCAGCACTTTATATTGAAACAAAAAACTTGAAGATGAGGAAGGAGCTTTATTTTTGTTTCCAACCTTTATTTATACAGGTTAGTCTCACTGAGCCTCGGGGACTCATTTACAAGAGAGACCTGAATATATAATATTTACCAGTACAGGTAGTCCTCGACTTACGACGGAGTTCCGTTCCTGCGCGGCAGCGTAAAGCAAATTTCGACGTAAGTCGGAACATACATACATACTGAACCATATACGTACAGTACTGTATTTTACCAAGCACTTAGCCTATCCTAACACAGTACCCTACGTAATTATCAAAACACACATACATTTGGGAGCCATAATGAAGGGAAAAAACAGTTAATAACCTACTGGTATGCTGGTGAAGCCGTTCCTCCGTCCCTCCTTCGTATTCTATATTGCGTTTATGTCGTAAAACCGCCGTCCAGCTCGGTCCATCCTCCGTACGTATTCGTTTACGACGTAAAACCACGTTCACAGTACACACAGTAACAGTAAGTTGTACTATGTACAGTTTTGTTTTTTGAATGTCCAGAGGACCAGACTTAGCTTTTTTAGAGAGTACAGGGCAGCTGTAGCCTCCGCAGCTAGTAAAACTGGAAACCGGAAACTGCCTAGCTCGGCTTTTCAAAATAACATTTTCAAAATAATATATATATTTTTTTTTAATAGGAGGTGCGTCGTAACCGCAAAACGTCGTAACTCGAGACCATCGTAAGTCGAGGACTACCTGTATTGTGTACAGTGGTTTACTGGTCAAGTGTCAGTCATTAAAGCCAAACTGTAATGGTGCATTCAGACCGAACAGTGTTTCAACTTCCAAAAAGCTTGTCACGCACGCAAGTGGACGCACTTGGTGTCCAGACCTACTTGGACCAGAACGCCAGAACGAGAAGCTTCTGCGGTGTGTGGGAGGAGCTTACCGGTATACCGAGTCCACTGCACTCCGCCAGGCGAGGAGCTTTTTATTTCTGTCTCTGTGGAGCAGACTTGACTGGTCGTGAAGGACTTGTCGCGAACACACAGCTACAATGAGTTTCTCTTCCATAGTCCATGACTCTGCGGGTTTTTTCTGTGTCCCACAAACAATACGTCACATGCGCAATCGTTTCCGCGTCACTGGTTTCCGCGTCACATAGGGACTCTCCCCCTGACCCCCTCTCTTCTCCCCCCGACTCTCCCTGATTGGTTGACACACCAACCAATCAGGTAGAGTTGAGCGGCGTTTGAAAGTTTGAACGGCGAAATCTTCAGCATGCTGAATGCGTGGTTTGGAGGCTGAAGCCGGTTCACGTGCACGGAAAACGCTTTCCAGCACGCTCAACACGCACGCGACGTGACGCCCGACGCCAAGACGCGGCTGGAAGCGCGTCCCCCATTGACTTTGCAATTAAACTGGACGCTCCTGCTGTTGAAACGCTGTTAAGTCTGAATGCACCATAACAGCCTGGCTCCTTTTTATTTTCTGCTCATTTACTTTATTTATATTGTTGTAAAATGATTATAATAGATTACAATTTTTATGCCTCGATAGGATATGATTTAACTCAGCAGTGGATTCAACTGTGTACACTGAAAACAGCATACCCAGCCCCATTTTACATTACGTTTTACATATTTACACAAGTATTTTTTAACAATCTCTCATATCCATTAAGTTTTTGTATTTTTAAACTGGTATTTAATCCAAAAGAAGGATCCCATGTGTATAACTACTGTACAAGCACAAGTGTTTTAGTTTTTCCACAACAAATATTGCTCAGCTCATAACTTGTGGACCTGCTGGCTTGGTGGGGTGGGATTTCCTGTGAGCGATGCCGTTGAATCAGTCCAGTGAACCAGGTTGTGTAACCACACCTCTGCTGGCTCTGCTCAACAACTCCCCTGTCTTTTTTGTTCTGTTGAAGGTCGGGTCCCAGCAGCAATGTGGTATGCCAGGTGTTCAGCGAGTATGCACGAGCCTGCGCCCATGCCGACCACCCTCTGCACGACTGGAGGGAGCATGTTCCTCTGTGTGGTACGCACTTTCAAGGGTTTAAAACTGCATGCAAGTAGTTCTGTCGGCCAATAATCACCGCAACATGAAATTCAATAAAATTCAAAATTTATTACACATTGGCCCTCATGCACGAAACAGTTCGTATTCTTATCCTAAATGTCTCCTACTTTTGTTCGTACGAAGTGTTCGTACGAACATGCCACGTCAGATCCAACAAACTCTTCTATCCACAGGAAAAGCGTGTAAACGGGCTGCTTAAAGTTGATGAATCTCACCTGTTCTAAACAGCTGCGCGTGCACGCGTGAGCTTATTTACATAATTCCCACCCCTCAAAACGCCATATAAGGCTACGTTTCCTGCCTCAGAGGCAGAACGTGTACGTTCATAAAATGACAGCGAAAAGTAAAAAAGAAGAACTCTACCGGTGCGGAGGATGAAGTTCTGTGGTCTCTGAGGACAAGAAAAGAAAATCTGTCCTTATTAGCAGCGTCACTCATGGAAGTAAATGACCAGCTAAAACCAAAGAAAGTTTGTTTATAATAAATGTGGATCTCGAAACATGCATGCGTACTGGTGGCTTACTGGTTAAAGCATTGCACTGTTAGCTGTTCCTAACCTTTTTTCTACACCTCGTGGGATCGAGTCCCACAAGGTATGATTCTTTTTTTTTCCTTCTTACTTTAGATTATTTATTCATTCCAAATTAAAAAGGCTTTATGCTTTATTTCTTGTTGTATTGTAAATAGTTTTCTTGTGTTTTTTAAATCTGGAATGAATTAAAAAAAAAAAAAACGTTGTCCTCCCACGGGAGGCGATCCCATGACCTTCGGAACTGCGACGCAGTGCTCTACTGACTGAGCCACATCAGAGCTATGACAGCAGCTGGAGGAAGTCTGTGTAAAGTCTGGCTTACCGAAGTCTGCGATACCGCGGCAAATTAAACTTAAATTAATTCATGGTTTAAGTTGATTTCAGTTTGAGATCTTCATATTAATATTGTAGTGTTAGAAAACGGCATTGATAACAAATTGATTTTCATTTAAATACTTTAATCCGTTAGTCATTATTACATTTAAAATTATAATTCGACTTCAAACAGAACCTATTGTCAAAAACAATTGTGGTGCGTTACTTTTTTAAACTCTAAACATTTCCTAAATAACGAAATATGAAGTTATTTGTGGAGTAATGCTGTCTGGATGACAGCAGACGGACCGCTCGTAAAATATACGACAGGTCCGGACCACACGTAGATTTTGTTCGTATCTGAAAAAAATCGTAGGATACGTGAACATTGTTGAATGCCACATATGCTCCTAAATCACTCGTAAGCACAGTTTAAGCACAAATCTGTGCGTACGAACGGTTTGTGCATGAGGCCCATTGCTTCAGACCTAACAACCTCAACCTTTAAAACTGTTCATCCATCCAGCCATCCATTATCTTTACCCACTTCTTCCTTCATGGATCACGGAGGT
This sequence comes from Garcialebias charrua, assembly GCA_038048925.1. Classification (NCBI taxonomy): domain Eukaryota; kingdom Metazoa; phylum Chordata; class Actinopteri; order Cyprinodontiformes; family Rivulidae; genus Garcialebias; species Garcialebias charrua. The sequence continues at coordinate 2,548 of JBBPBX010049889.1, read as the reverse complement.
CTCTGGTGCTCATATCCAGAAGTCATTGTGTGAGAAGCAGGGGACACCCTGGACAGGTCTCCAGTCCATCACAGGGACACCTAGGGACAAACAACCATTCACTCTCTCACTCACACCTAGAGACAATTCAGAGTTAACAGTCAGTCTAACATGCATGTTTTTGGTCTGTGGGAGGAAACTGGAGTATCTGAAGAAAATCCACACATGCACGGAGAGAACATGCAAACTCCACCCAGAATGACCCCTGGACCGGGATTTGCGACCTGCTCGCCGAGAGGCAGCAGCTCTACCAACTGAGCCACCGTGCTTTTAAAACTGTCCAATTTTTGTAATTTGGACATCTTGACAATGGCGTCAGAAGCATTTGCAATGTGGTGGTGGTGGTGGTGGTATGTGTGTGTGTGTGTGTGTGTGTGTGCGTGTGTGTGTGTGTGTGTGTGTGTGTGTGTGTGTGGGGGGTGTTCTCCCTCAGAAAGTTTTGAATAAAGTAGATATAATTTCTTGCAATCTGGTGTATTTTAACGGGTTGTTAAACAGCTACGTTTACCTACATAAGTACCACACTTGATTCAATAACCATTTTAGAGAGCAAGACACAACAAGAAGTTTTATCAACTGCTGTCCTTGTGTGAATAGAACAGCACATCCTAACCCCTCTACCCCTGGTCGACAACTGCTGTCAGTAAAGTAGCTCAGCTAGTGTGCAACATAGATGTGCTAGCTAAAATGCTACAAATGTAGCGCTGTGCTTCTTTCACACAATCTAACTCCCCACCCCGGTTGCCAACTGCGTAGTGTTGCAACACAGAGATATCTCCCCATCTTCCTCCCACCATGTCGACAACCCCCCCAAAGTGCTGAGCGCCCTGCCAAGCCAAGTGACCAAGAAGAAACTGCATGCAGTCTAGAGTTGCATTGGAGCCCAGAAAATCTGATCTGACCCGGCCCCAGCCTGCAGTCATGATTTCTGAACCCCACCCAACGAATTCACAGTAATTACAGGTCTGAACTCGGGGGAAAAAAGTAACCCGACATTTTTAATTAGTTATTAATGGTCGGGGACGCGCAGCTGAATAAAAGATGCAGAAGATTTGGAGCTCAGAGGTGTTTGCACTTTCATAGCCATAAAAGAGCATTTAAACCCTGTTTCTGCATTCTTCTGAATTACTGACACGCAGACAGCTCTGACACACACATCTGCGTTGGGGTCGCACCTGTTTGTGTTTTCGGCTGTGCGTCTGCTGAGGGCAGCGGCAACGTCCATTTGGGCGATGGGTCACTTCGTGGCTGTACAGTCCCATCTGAAGCTTAACTGAACTTTTTACCTCTTTCAAGGCCGGTCAGCTCGCAGTGAAATGGCCGTGTGCGGCTGGTGGAGGTAGGCTATGGCAGACCATGGCATCATATAATTGGATTGCGGCTGATCCTGACCTAATTAAAAGCCCGAGATCGGCCCGGCCCATCCATTAATCACATTATAACAGCCCGGCCTGTCCCAAATCCAGGTTGGGCCGTGCCGGGTTTTGGGTTTGGGTTAGAAATGACAGCTCTTATGCGGTGTGGTGAGTTGTTGTAGGTAACCTGGAAATCCTGGCGTGGACATTTAGTGGTTTGAGAATTGATATGTTCACAAAGAAATAGTAACAACGCTGGGTAAATTAATATATTATGGTAAATGAAGGGGTTTCCAAATTAATACTTTTTAAATGTGAGGGGGAACACATCCCCTTCACAAATAATGGTTGTGACCGACGTCTATGCATCCAGACCTTTCAAAAGTGATTTTCCTTTTTGTGACCAGTGAAGCAGTGTCCTCTGGGGCTGCAGTACAAGGAATGCATCAGCTGCTGCCCAGAATCCTGCAACCTGGAGCGAGCGTGCATCGACAGCAAGCTGGCCTGCCTCGACGGATGCTACTGTCCTGAGGGTGACTTCCCACACCATCACTTGTTTTCTTTAAACAATTAGAATGCCTTTTATTCAAGTTTTTGTTTGGCAGTTTACTTTAAAATGAACAGTCTTTTACCAAAACAGCAAAACTTATCAGAAAGATCTTAGCATATTTACAATTTTTTGTTAACAGTAATTCAGAGTAGTGAAATCTCTGACATGTTTTCAAATAAAAAGTTAAAGATATTGAGCTAAAAGTAGGTTTTGTTATATTTGAGACTCATCCACAACACACGCTCTGTGCTAACTATTCCTACAAGAACGTTGTGCACAGAATATTTCTGCTATAAGCAGGCGACATGCACTCCTTCAGAATAAATCTGATCAACAGGTGTAACACATTTATCCACATTTCGTTAATTATTTTTATTTTCTCCAGTTAGCTAACTTTGCTCTGCTCATTATGTTCATCTAAATGTTATTCCCCTTCCACCTCATTATATATCATAACTGTAAATGATAAATGGACTGTACTTATATAACACAAGACACTCAAAGCTCTTTACAACACAATCTGTGCCTCATTTACTCATTCATACAGCACGATCCGTACAAAGAATAATCAGAGCTTTATCACATTCATACACTGATGAGACAC
>JBBPBX010049888.1:4608-25184 GCA_038048925.1 Garcialebias charrua | reverse complement strand
CTATAGAAGACGCCCCAACTACTGATGGAGGGTCCCGGTGCCGCAGACGCTTCTACATTGACATGGAGGGTCCCGGCGCTGCCGACGCTGCCCCGGATGTAAAGGCACACGCGTAAACACCGGCGTGACCGGTGTTGCCAGATAGAGTCCCACCCACCCAAAGCACTCTTTACCCGCAAAAGTGAGAAGGAAAATCGCGGTGAACCGCCCAATCTGGCAACACTGGTGAGTGACGGCTGCGATATTTATGTTCAATTTTTGGAAAGTCCTGCGTGAATATCTATATTCTACAAAAAAAAACGGCAAAATGAAAGAAAAGTAACGAGGCTATTTTTAAAAAGTAAGGAGTAGAAAGTACCAGTAATTGCGTGAAAATGTAAGAAGTAGAAGTATAAAGTAGGCTGAAAAATAATTACTTTACTAAAGTATAGATAACTAAAATTTGTACTTAAGTAAAGTAACAAAGTATTTATACTTCGTTACTTGACACCTCTGTCTCTGAATAGTCTCACCCTTGTCTCTTGTCCTGTCTCTGTACATAAGCCCATCTGTTTGTCCTGTCATTTGTTGGTTCGTCGTTGGGTATTGCCTGTCTTGTCCTGTCAGTCTGATCCAGTCCGGAGTCTATTTTGTAAGTTTACTGCCATGTCAGCCTTTTGATTTATTATTATTAAAGAGCATTTTATTATATATGTCTGCCTCCCGAGTCCTGCCTGCTCAACTGGGTTCTTTCCTGTCCTGTCCTACCTAAGACCCTGACATTACGAACCGACCAAACCTGAACCCAGCAGGCAGGCTCATCCAAGCTCTGCTCACCTGTTTTTTTCCTGAGCTTGTCTAGATGGAGGGATCTGTGCGGGATCTGGGATCCGATGCGGTGCTTTTTGGACCAAACCCGTCCTGGGACTGGGATACCACAGTCCAGGGGCGGATCTACTGGGGTGGCATGGGGTGGCAGTTGCCACCCCAACAGAGAGCCTTGCCACCCTGTTTGCCACCCCAGCTGGACATTACGAATGTGAACATCTTTTTTCCAACAACATTGAATGCAGCACAATGTTGTCATATGGTCCACACTCCTTACCAGTTGGTGGCGGTAATGCTCACCTAACTTTCTTGCCAACTGCCAATAAATTTAAAGAAGAAGCACAATGTACAACTGACTCAAGACGTCAAGTTCTGACTGAGTGGCGGGAAGTGAGAAATGAAATGAAAGGAGGACTGAACACACCTGTATTTCTGCTTCCTGTACTTTGGCTGTTTCATGTCTCTCCCTTTACATTGCATCATTTTATTTATATATACAGGTAGTCCCCGACTTACGAACGAGTTCCGTACCTACGGGCCGTTCGTAAGTCGAAAATTCGTAAGTAGGATCACATACAAAAATATATATATATTGTTTTTTACATTTTTGGGCGCTAGTGGCCTTTATTGGAGAGGGAGAGGGCGAAGCGGTAGAGAGGGGGGAGACACCACAGAAAGAAGCTCGTCGGGTCTGGGACGTGAACCCGCGACGCCTGCGGAGAGGCTCAGCCTCCAGCATATGTGCCGCCTGCTTTATCCACTGCCCCAAAGCGGCGGCACATATATATTGTTTTTTGCACAGTACTGTACATCTATTTATTTATATTTTTTAAATTCCTTAAAAAAATAAACAGTTTTTAAAGATGAAGGAGTGAGTTGAATTGTCTCCCTTTCACATAAAGGGAGCTAGCTCCCTTTATGTGAATGGAGCCTGCTAGGGAGGAGGGAGACAATTCAACTCACTCCTTAACTGTGTTAGGATAGGCTAAGTGCTTGGTAACTGTACAGTACTGTACATTTATTCATTTATTATTTAAAAAAAAGTTTTATTTTTATTTTTTATAATGAGATGCGTTCGTAAGTCCGAAACGTCGTAAGTCAGGGGCGTCGTAAGTCAAGGACTACCTGTATACTGTATATATATGTATGTGTGTGTGTATGTGTGTGGAGGGGGAGGGTGTTGCCTCCCCCTGAAACATCCTTGCCACCCCATAGATATTTTTCTAGATCCGCCCCTGCCACAGTCAGGTGGTTGAAGTTCTGCCTTCACCTCTCCTGTTGCAGGAGGAGAGATGAAGATTTCAGCTCCATGAGAAACACATAGCGCCCAGGTCCAGTTCCTCCTACTCACCAGTCTGTTATGGGTGGACGTCGGAGGAGGACGCTAAGTCAGAGGACAAACTCTTGCTCGCCCCTGTACACCACCCACATTGCTGCCAGAAGAAATGCAGAAGACGCAACCAGAACTGGTCCGTTGCTCTTCCGCCAACATCGCCTGTGCATCCAGTTCCTCGTACTCCACCTGGCTAAGCTGAGTTTCTTGGTTCCTGTCCTGGTTTCTCAGTGAGGACTGTGCCGGCCGCCTCACCCTCCATGGTTCCGGTGAAGACAGGATCTGACACCTCACCTCTGCCCAGAACTCCCCAAGATACAGTTTATACCTTCTCCTAGTCTCAGCCTCCAGCCTGCTCACTTCAGCCAAAACCTGCTAAACCAGGGAGAATTTTACAGGGGGAGGACAGTCATCCTCCTGCTCATCTACGGAGCAGACGAAAGGGGACCAACCCAAGGAGCATGTTGGGCAACCGCTTTCTCTTCCTATGGAGTGTGATCAGCTCCCTGAGCTGCCTCCACTAGAGGACCAGGGAGTTCATCCCTTCATCAGAGGTTCAATAATGATTCTCAGAATCACTTCCCGAGGCAGATTTAGAGTTAGAAGATGCATGGCGAACCAACTCTTGGAGTCTTCATCACCCAACTTGACCTGCTCAGTAATTTGTACGTCTGTTCATCAGGAGATCTTTGACTTGCCCCAAAAATTTAAGTCCAAGCTTGACCCTGTCATGGTCCCCCACACTGACTCGACTGTAGAGTCTGGAAGACTCTCGTCCTATGGGACTAATGGGCTCGGAAACTGCAACAGTACCAGAGCCTGCAGGTCATCCAGAACCTACAGAGGTACCAGAACCTGCAGGTGGTCCAGAACCTGCAGTGGGACCGGAACCTTCAGAACTTGCAGATTGTCCAGAATCTACAGTTGGACCAGAGTCTCCAGAACCTGTAAGTCATCCAAAACATGCAATGGTACCAGAACCTGCGTGGGACCAGAGTCTTCTGAACCTAAAGGTAGTCCAAAACCTGCAATGGAACCATATTCTGCAGAACCTGCAGGTTGTCCAGAACCTACAGTGGTAACAGAACCTGCAGGCAGTCCAGAGCCTGCAGTTCATCCTGAACCTTCAGTTTGTCCAGAGCCTGCAGTCTATCTTGAACTTGCAGGTAGTCCAGAGAATGCAGTCCATCCTGAACCTGCAGACAGTCCAGAGCCTGAAGTTCACCCTGAACCTGCAGTCCATCCTGAAAATATAGGCAGTCCAGAGCCTGCAGTCCATCCTGAACCTGCATATAGTCCAGAGCCTGCAGTTCATTCTAAACCTTCAGATTGTCCAGAGCTTACAGTTCATCCTAAACCTGCAACCAGTCCATAGCCTGTAGCCAATCCACAGCCTGTAGCCAGCCCAGAGACTGGGGAGGGGTCCATGCCTCAGCCTGAGGGTCCTGGGCCTGCTGACGGATCAGTGCCTCAACCTTAGGGTCCAGAGACTACTGAGGGGTCCACACCTCAGCCTGAGGGTCCTTAGGCTACTGAGGGGTCCTCACCTCAGCCTGAGGGTCCAGCATCTGCTGAGGGATCCTCACCTCACCCTGAAGGTCACACATTCATTCATTCATTCATTCAACCCTTATTTAGTCAGGTAAATCTTTTGAACCTCATGGGCTCATTTGCGAAAGCGACCTGCTAAAACTAAAGAACAATGAACAGCAGTGGTAGAATTTCCTTAAACAATAAACAATAAACAAACAAACAATAAACAATAGAAAACAAAAGAGAGAAAAAAAAAGTTTTTTTTTTTTAACAAAGTATCAAAAAACTAGCAAAACATTATAAGGTAGACGTATAAAATCAAAGACAGGAACAAATCTGCATTGGTTTTTGCCAGGATTCCAACAGATTCTGAAAACCATTTAGAGAAGTCAAGGTCGAGAGCTTCAGATCTTTTTGTAAGATATTCCATGAAGCAGGAGCAGAATAGGAGAAGGCCCTTTTTCCAAGTTCAGTCCTCACTGACGGAACACTGCAGGTAATCATGTCCTGAGAGCGCACACTGTAGCTGCACTCACGCAAAGACATGTAGGAGGAGATGTATGAGGGCAGCAGACCAAGAAGTGATTTAAAGATGAAAATGTACCAGTGGAAGAGTCTGCGTGAGGTTAATGATGTCCAGTTAACCAGTGAATACAGGGTGCAGTGGTGGGTACGATAATCACAACCAGTTATGAATCTTAGTGCACCATGATAGACAACATCCAACATCCGCAGGGTGCTTGTAGGAGCATTCATGTAGAGAACTACTGGTCCTGCTGAAGAAAATTCTGATCCAACCAGAGAAGATACCAGCCCGCCGACATGCCTGTGACCTTTGTACCTGACCTGCTCCGGCCCATTGGATTGCCTCCCCACAGTCCATCTGAACATTGGTCCTGTACTGGACGGTCTCCTTGCTGCCCACCTGAACGGCTCCGAACCCTTAGATTGCATTAGATTACCATTAGATTAGAGTGCTGAAAGACTGTGCTGATCAGCTCTGCAAGGTACTGGCTAATATATTTAACTCTTCAGTTATCCTGGCAACAGTTCCCACTTGCATGAAGGCCGCAACCATCATTCCAGTCCCAAAGAGCTCTACAGTGACTGGTCTGAATGAGTACCGGCCAGTAGCCCTTAGCATAATATTTGCTAAATGCTTTGAAAAACTGGTTATGATCCACATCAAAACAACCACCAACATTAACAAGGATCCTCACCAGTATGCATACCATGAGAATCAATCAACAGAAGACACCATCTTTTCTGTGGTCCACACTGCTTTCACCCACCTGAAGCAGAAGGACTCCTACATCCATATGCTCTTTGTGGACTTCACGCCTGCTTTTAGCACCAAGTTCATGTTTATGTTTATGTTTATTAAGTTTGTTCATTTTTTTTACAAAAGAAACACAATACAAGACAATCCCATTAATGATACGTACACAATGTAAAAAAAATGAAAGGTAGCAGAAAGAAGAATAAATCTTATTATATCTGCCCCTTTTTTCAAACAATCAGATTAAACAATAATAATATTTCACCAGTAGTACAAAATGACTAACTCTTTCTAATTTTCTAATACTAATACATAACTAATAATCGATACAAAACACATTAATAATATTTCACCAGTAGTACAAAATGACTAACTCTTTCTAATTTTCTAATACTAATACATAACTAAAAATTGATACAAAACACATTAATAATCTTCCACCAGTAGTACAAAATGACTAACTCTTTCTAATTTTCTAATACTAATACATAACTAATAAATAATACAATACACATTATGCTAATTCATATATATTTTTTCAACAAATTCCTTTTGATCATTTTCTTAAATGTAAACAGTGACTTGGCATTTTTAACTACATTCTCCAAGCCATTCCATAATCTAATTCCCTGGATTGAGGTAGAACGTCCCTTCAAACTTGTTCTGAATTGTGGTTTTACAAACATCTCTGTCCCCTTAAGATTATAACAACTTTGTCTTTTAACAAAGTGCATTTGGATATTTAAAGGTAATTTGTTGTTCTGAGCCCTATACATAATTGATAAAATATTATAATCAACCAAATCATGGAACTTCAATAATTTCAGTTGATAAAATAATGTACTGGATGGATGACAGTAATGTTTTCTAGTGATAATTCTTACAGCTCTTTTCTGTAATACAAAAATAGGCTTTGTGATTGTTTTACACGCTTTCCCCCAAACATCAATACAATAGATTAAGTGTGGAACAATGATTGTGTTATACAACAAATACAGAGCTTTATCATTCAATAGGTCTCTGACCTTGTATAGTACTGCAATCGATTTAGCTATTTTTATTCTTACAGAATTTATGTGTTGTTTCCATGTCAGTTTGTCATCAATGATAACACCCAAAAACTTCACCTCACTCACTCTACAAATCTCAACACCCTCAATTTTGAGTGGAACATCAACAGTTTTCTTTTTATTACTGAATATCATGTAATTAGTTTTTTCTAGATTTAATGATAATTTATTGATTTTAAACCAAGTTTGTATTTTGGTAAATTCTGTCTTTATCAATTCCAACATTTGTTCTATATCTTCACCTAAACAGAAAAATGTGGTATCATCAGCAAAAAGTATACATTTAAGGAGTCCTGACACATTTACCAAGTCATTCACATATAAAATAAATAGCTTTGGTCCAAGCACAGAGCCCTGGGGAACTCCACATGTGATATTACAGAGGTCAGATCTTACATCATTTATTTGTACAAATTGTTTCCTATCTTTCAAATAGCTAGATACCCACTGTAATGCTGGTCCTCTACCTCTACCAAGTGAGACCTGTTTGGACAGGCAATAAAAAGTACTGAGAAAAAAAACATAGGGCTTGGAGACAAAAATCTTAATACACTTTTAACATCTGTTTGAAGGTCAACAGTGTGATGAAAAAATATCGCACAGTAACACATAATGATTCCGACATTATATATATGTGTGTGTGTGTGTGTGTGTGTGTGGGAGGGTGGAGACACAAGGGTAGTGAGCATGTCCAGAGACAACACACAGGGGTACTACAGAGTTCAGGTAAAATCATTGTTCTAATAGTTTCCTTTGGAGAGATCCGTTCATAATCAGGGGGTACAGAGGATGGCCAAGGACAAAATCCAAAGAGTCCTGAAATGATGATAGAATGTTTATTCAGCTGGACCCCTCTGCAAAGACCATTGAAATTCCTCAGTAAGAGGGGAGGGAGGGGTAGAGCCATCAAGATTACAAAACTTCCAGGCGGGTTGAAAGAAGATGGTCAGTCAGGGAGCCAAATTCAGATAAACTTTATTGTTTTGGGGACAGGCAGAACTTAATGACATCTACCTTGAGTCTGTGTCAGTCCACTCGGTTCCAAAATGTCCAAATTACATGGCCACACCAATGGACCATGCCTGAGAATAATCCCCGAGATCTGATCCATTCTGCCAAAAGCAAGTGAGTCTGGGTGCTCGAGGCACGAACCAAGCCATCATAAGGCAGGCAGCCTGACCAGCTCCATATGTGCTGCCGACGACTTCCTTGCTTGTTGATAGACCAGCAACTAACCAAATCCAAAAAGCAGGAACCGGTTATCATAAATCCAATTATAAATGCACCCTTAAAATCCACAAATGACAGCAGAGATAGACATGTCATCAAGTCTTCAAAATCAATGAGATATCCAGCTGTGTGCGTGACAACAGGGCAAATCAGCTCCCCTAAAGCCTGTCTTATCTTCAAAGAAATAGCAGTTGCATTAAAAGACCAACTGATCAATTTTAAGTCCATAATTATGACCGGTACAAAAGAAAGTTAAATGTTGGATCCAGAACAGTGACCCCATACTAAGAGATTGTTTTGAACAAACAGACTGGCAGGTTTTCAGAGAAGCTGCTGAAAATGGAGGATTGCTTGATCTTGACTGACACTGTCTTCACCACAAAATATGCTGGTGAAGATTCTCAGTCGTCCAGGACATGATGAAATCAAAAAAGGCGTTCAATACAGGATCAACTGGACTTTATTTGTTGCAGAAAACGTTTCGACTTCTGTCTTCTGGACAGAAGTCGAAACGTTTTCTGCAACAAATAAAGTCCAGTTGATCCTGTATTGAACGCCTTTTTTGACCACAAAATATGTTAAAAGCTATCCCAACAGAAAACCTTGGCTGAATGCAGTGGCTCGCACCCTGCTGGCAGCCAGGGACACTACCTTAAGGTCTGGACACTCAGAGGAGCTGAGAAGGACTAGGATAGAGCTGGTTGCTGGCATTAAGAGGGCCAAGGCTACATATGCACAGAGGAACGAGGGTCAGTTCACCTCACAAGACCCATGGAGCATGTGGAGGGGCAATAAATGCATAACAGATTAAAAAGGCAGGAGTGAACAATGCCCCAAAGACCCATCTCTGCCAAATGCCCTCAACAAGTTCTATGCACGCTTTGAAGACCCAAACAGACCACAAACACACCAGACTCCCCTCACCACCGGATTAATAGCATCTCAACATGACCGTAGCAGAAGTAAGGAGTACTTTCAAGAGGATTAATCTGCACAAAGCAACCGGACCAGACAACATCCCCAGGAAAGTGTTGAAAGAATGTGCCAATCAGCTCTCCGAGGTACTGGCCGACATCTTTAAAACCTCACTTACCCTGGAGACAGTTCCCATTAGGGACGGCCGGCCAATAGGGGGCGCTAGGGCGCCACCCCACTGGAACATCTGGACTATTTTACATTGAAGATTTTTTTTTATTATAAAAATGAAATAATAAAATTAAAATATTTCAAAATATATGCATATATGTTTTTAGTTGTGTAGGATAAATATTTTATGAGTAATGATGATTTATATTGTTTGTTTCAAAAACATTTTCTGATTGGTGACATATTTCCTGTTTTGGGAGAGAATGGATCTTTTCCATATACTCTTGTTATAAATGGCGCATGCCCAGTTATTCCACGGTGTTACAAAACAATGGGAAGATGCTGAGCACAGTTTTCACTACGTCCATTGTGAGCTCTACCTACCGACCTTGTGTTTCTGGCCATTATTTATTTATTTAAAAAAATATATCCTAGAAATTGAGTTGTGTGGTCAGTGACTCAAGCAGGGTTGCTCAGGTAAGATTTAAATCATTGAAAGCCCTTTATCTAATGTCTATGTGCATTTCTAACTGATATACCTCTCAAATTTTAGATGGCTCTTTGTGAAAAAACCTTCAGCTGACTGTTTATTCTAAAATTGGCAACTGGTGAGTTTGTTTTTGGAGCTAGCATGTTAATGCTAGCCTTTATCTAATGCTTATATTATTATATTACCATTCCTGACTGATATCCTCTCCACTTTTAGGTGGCTCTGTTTGTGATAAAAGCCTTCAGCTGACTGTTTATTCTAAAAGTGGCAACTGGTGAGTTTTTTTTTCTTTGTTTGTTTGTGGAGTTAGGTTGCCAGCACAGGTTATTGTACATTATTGGACTCTGATGGCTACATTTATTTTAATTTGCTTATAAAAATGATCAAACATTAATAATTTTATTTACTAAATGTCACTTGTGGTGTTTTACTATTTCTTAACAGTGTATTGATCTGGAGAATGAAAACAAAAGCCTCTTGCAAGCAGAAATGCAGAAAAGTTTTAATCTCACTTATTTTCCTTTCTATAATTTATATATAATTTATTTATTTACCATACCATACCATACGATAACATTTTATTTATAAAGCACTTTAAACAGGAACAAGTCCACACCAAAAGTGCTGGACAAACAAACACGCAACAGGCAACACAGACAATGAAGTACAACACGAAAAACAAAAACATTGCAGATCATAAATAAAACGATCCAATACAAATCAGATTGTTGTTGTTGTTTTTTTACTCTATATAATCACTGATTTTTTTTTATTAGTTGTGTTTTGCGAGGAAAATATCACAACAACCACATGTTAAAGAATATTAACTCTGATGAAAAAGAAAATAATCTGATATTTTCTTGGGGGTGCTAAGGTGGTGCTGTGACTTTTCCAGGGGGAAAAGTCACAGCACCCCAGAGCTAGGGGGCTATAGCACCCCCTAGCTCCCCCCTGGAGCCACCTCTGAGTAAAAGATAAATAATTCTGAAGTCAAATGCATGTAAGACTGAAGTCTAATTAAATAATAAACGAATAAAACAGCAAGGCATTAATAATGCAGGTAGGACATTAAGTTAAATTGCAGTAAAACTAAAATTGCACAAAACAAATTGCTGCAGCAATTATAGCTGTTTTTTTTTTACAAGTTTAATTTTGTGAACTACATTGTTGCATGTCAACACAATGTATTTTAAATAAAACCAGTTTTAAACAAAACCAGCTTTAAAATCCAAACTTATATTATACACCTGCAGCGAACCAAAAGTGCATCTGCTTCTGTGTTCTCACATCATTTTATCACGTGCACTGGAGCATTTAGTCAGCTGTCAACCTGAATAAAAAAGGATTATTTCACTTAATGTGAAATATATATGAAATATTCAATAGGGATGGATTGCTGCTCAGGGGAGGGACAGTTGTGAGTTTTTTCCCTCTGAGCTCATGGACTCGTCTCCCAAATGATGTTTGCGTTGTAACTGCAAATACTGAGAATTTATCATGAGTTTGAACACTCAAAGAGGGGAAGTGGGACAGTGTGCAATCTCTGGCTAGCACTGTCAGTTTGCGCTCCAATTCAAAAACTTCCTCCAGCGTGCAGAGCTGCGCCTCCTCTCCCCTGAAGAGATGTGTTCAGGTACGCTGTCATATCCACCGTGAAGTGTAGCTTTTCCAGCCACATGGCTGTTCCAGCTCAGGAAAGGTGAGCCCTTTGCTGCCCAGGAAAGTTTTAACTTCTTCCAGACATGTGGCAAAGCGTTTCAGCACCTCCCCTCTGGATGCCACTGAACTCTTATGGAGCAGGAGGTCATAATGTACATTGTCCACCTCATCTCACATCGGTGATTGCCATGCTTATTTTGTTCCAACAAAAATTCAAGCCTTTTTATTTTGATACAAAAACACCATCTTCACATTTAGAATTACATTTAAAAAACAAACTAAAATAAAAATACATTTAAATTAAATACTTATTATTTATTTTCCAAAGTCATAAGGAGCCGCAGCAGAAGGATGAAAGAGCCACGGGTTGCCGACCCCTGGCACTGACCTGGATCAAGGGAAAAATTCAGAAGTTACTCCATCTTCACCTTCAGCTGATTTTTGAATTCAGTTCTTTTAGCAAAAGCTTCTCATAGTTTGCACCAAGGGCGTAACTTTGTGTTGAATGTTGGTGGGGACGGAAATCGAAAATGCTGCATCTGCTTTTTTGGACAAAGTACTTTTTTCAATTGTGTACGTCATAATAACAATAACAGTTGTATGACACCCTTACTAGCAGTTCAACAGCTGTATGACACCCTTACTAGCAGTTCAACAGTTGTATGACACCCTAGCAGTTCAACAGTTGTACTACACCCTTAAGCTAGATTCATACTCGACGCGTCGCGCAGCGCGCGAGGGTGCGCGCTCCAAAAGTGACGCAATTTCACAGTCCCCGCCCCTACGCGTTGGCCCCGCGCGTGGGATTAGCGCGTGTCGTGCACCTCTGAATTTTTGAAACTCTGCAAGCCTATGTGCGTGCCGCGGGCGCTACGATTTGATTGACAGGTCCTCACCCGACAGCCTTCACCCTCTTCACGCCGGAGCCTGCAGCTGTTTGCGCCGCTGTGGTCGTGGAGACGGAGTCGCGACGCATGGAGGAATGTTTTGTGACACAAAATGTATTAAATTCTCCTTCGTTCCTGATCTGGAGTCGGACTTTTCTTTTGTTTTTTCGCCAAAAGTCACGTGATCGCTTTCTCCTCCGCTGACTCCATGCATTAAAACCGCAAATAAAGACAACAGTTCAGCACGCGAGCGGAAAGCTATTTGTTTTTGTTGTGTGATTTCAAACAGTTCTTCTTCTACGGTAGATTTCTTCTTCTACACCTTTCTTGCAACATATGCACAGGTTTTAGAGGGTACTGCCTCCTGCTGGTCCGTAAAAGAACAGCACTTTGCCATGCGCCACCGTGCGTCAACCATAAACACAGAGGCGACACTGTGAACGCATTTCGCCGCATGGCACAGTGCACGCGCAGCGCGCGCGCTCCAGCCTGCGGACCAAAGCGCAAGTCTAACTCAGCCTTTACTAGCAGTTCAACAGCTGTATGACAACCTTACTAGCAGTGTAACAGCTGTATGACACCCTGAGTAGCAGTTTAACAGTTATATGACACTGAGTAGCAATTTAAGATTCAAGAGCTTTTATTAACATTGCACCAGTTGTCACCAATACAGCGTGATAATGTATGCACACTGTAAACCCAAATTAGTAATCATTACTAAAGCAGAATGTGGAAAGCGATTGCGAGGGGATCTCCAGTTTTTACAAAATCAAAAACAAAACAAATCAAGCTCTGTTTACTTAAAGTCTTGTGTCAAAGATAATCTTGTACTAAAACAACTCAAGTTTTTAAAACCATTGTTTACGAGTAATTATCTCAACCATTAATCATATATATCAGTAATCATTACCCATGATGATCAGTATTTGTTTCTCATGTTTATCAGTATTCATTTCTCATCTTTTTTAGTTAGAAATACTAAATGTAAATAATAATAATAATAATAATAATAATAAATTAGATTTTTTTAACATTACACAATAATTGTCTGTATACTACCTGTTGTTTCTTACACAAAAAATGACAATTTAATTTATTTTTCACAAATTTATTGCAAAAATAGTGGAATAGTAACATTTTAAACATGTAAATCTGAGTACACATTTCACCATGTTCAAGAATTTAAACTTTAGTACAAAACTAAATCTGAGTAAAGTGCTAAGTCAATACAATTCTGCATTTAAGCCTTTACAAAAATGGATTTTCAAACATTTTACCAAATTAACCATTTTACTTTGATAGGTGAAATTAAGAATGTTAATATCTTGTGCAAAGGGGAACATGCTTACATAACATCTTATGATCTGAGGTACCCTTTATCATTTACATCATTAATCTGGTCAAAAGACTAACATGGAACCCTTCAATGGCTTCGACATGTAAATTGTCTTTAAAAAAATTGTCCGTACAGTTATTTTATTTGGAAGCCTTAATGATAAAAAAATAAAAATTAAACATAAAAAAATAAAAATAATAATAATAATAAAAAAAAAAAAATTTCAACAAAAAAATTAACTAGCATGGTGGCACTAACAATTGTTTAAAACAAGTAATGATGAACAGGAAACACTCTGATACATGCTCAATAATCCAGGTAGAAAAATCTAAAAAAGCTAAGTCTGGTCCTCTGGACATTCAAAAATATATAAAACAAAACAAAGCAAAAAAATGTAGAAACGTTTCGTCTTTCGTCCGAAAGACTTCCTCAGTCTGAGTTGCTGTATTCAGCTCGTTTCTACATTTATTTATTTTTTGCTTTGTTTTGTTTTATATTTTTTTGAATGTCCAGTGGACCAGACTTAGCTTTTTTAGATGAACAGGAAAGTTTCTCTGTAACAGTTACATTACAACTCTTGTTCCTATTATGTTTGTTTTTGAAAGACGGCTACAAACTAAACTTCAGGAGTAAAACAATAAACTTCTAGCTGCTAAATAGGATTTTTTTCCCCATCTAACCAAAAGTAGAGCACCTGCAGCATTTTTACACAAGTTGAATTTTCTGTTTGAATTCTCAGTTTCAACTCAATACTTCCCAAATTGGGGGGGGGGATACAGTACCTGATGAATGAACAGGAGTGTATTTCTGATTTTCTTTGGGTAGTTTACATGGAGTTCATATGTGAGCCCAAAAAGGAGTCTCACAGCTTCTGGCAGGGTCATGAGCTTTTCCACAAAAATGTCGCCCTCATTGACGATTTTCAGGCTCGCCGGGTGAAGATCTGATGTTGGGGCAGGGGGTGACACCTTAAGGATTCAGCAACAAGGTCCCAACGTCCATTTGGCCAAATAACTCATCACCATCCTAAAGATAAACAAAAAAATAATTGCCATAAATAAAACCATTAGGGAATAAAATTGCTGAACTACAACAGACCACCATGACAGAACAGGAATTGTATCAAATACAGTTTATGCTAACATAATGATAACTACTGTTTGGTCAAGCATTTTGAAATTTTCTAACAATGAACATTGTAAAATCAGTATTGGTCTAAGGACTATTTGAGAGATCTTCTTGGTCATTTTGTCACTATTTGACTGAAATGGGAAAACTTCTAAATTGGTTGTTTTTATATTATTTAATATGGGACCATCACTGTCGTCACTGCACATAAACACAGGGTTAGTCAGGGTGTGATCATGAAGGACAGAATAAGATTCCAGCAGCAGGTCTTTTTCCACAATCCTTTAGAATTCCATACAAATTTTAAAAAATTAAAAGAAAAAGAAATTAGTGTGCTGTTCAACTGGAAAATGACCATCAGAATAATATGTGTACCTGCTTATTAGTGAAGAATGCAGGCCAGCGTTTCATCAGAAGGCTTGGTGGTGATGTATCCACGTCATCCCTCCAAATGTTAGGTCCACATTTTGTTTTGTCTTCTATTTGGCGCACAAATCCACTATGGCGGTTAGACAAAAAAAAGAAAGAAAGAAATTAGTGTGCTGTACAACTGGACAATGACCATCAGAATAATATGTGTACCTGCTTATTAGTGAAGAATGCAGGCCAGCGTTTCATCAGAAGGCTTGGTGTTGATGTATCCACGTCATCCCTCCAAATGTTAGGTCCACATTTTGTTTTGTCTTCTATTTGGCGCACAAATCCACTATGGCGGTTAGACAAAAAAAAGAAAGAAAGAAATTAGTGTGCTGTACAACTGGACAATGACCATCAGAATAATATGTGTACCTGCTTATTAGTGAAGAATGCAGGCCAGCGTTTCATCAGAAGGCTTGGTGTGATGTATCCACGTCATCCCTCTAAATGTTAGGTCCACATTTTGTTTTGTCTTCAATTTGGCGCACAAATCCACTATGGCGGTTAGACAAAAAAAAAATTAGTGTGCTGTACAACTGGACAATGACCATCAGAATAATATGTGTACCTGCTTATTAGTGAAGAATGCAGGCCAGCGTTTCATCAGAAGGCTTGGTGGTGATGTATCCACGTCATCCCTCTAAATGTTAGGTCCACATTTTGTTTTGTCTTCTATTTGGCGCACAAATCCACTATGGCGGTTAGACAAAAAAAAGAAAGAAAGAAATTAGTGTGCTGTACAACTGGACAATGACCATCAGAATAATATGTGTACCTGCTTATTAGTGAAGAATGCAGGCCAGCGTTTCATCAGAAGGCTTGGTGGTGATGTATCCACGTCATCCCTCTAAATGTTAGGTCCACATTTTGTTTTGTCTTCTATTTGGCGCACAAATCCACTATGGCGGTTAGACAAAAAAAAGAAAGAAAGAAATTAGTGTGCTGTACAACTGGACAATGACCATCAGAATAATATGTGTACCTGCTTATTAGTGGAGTGCAGGCCAGCGTTTCATCAGAAGGCTTGGTGTTGATGTATCCACGTCATCCCTCTAAATGTTAGGTCCACATTTTGTTTTGTCTTCAATTTGGCGCACAAATCCACTATGGCGGTTAGACAAAAAAAAAAAAAATTAGTGTGCTGTACAACTGGACAATGACCATCAGAATAATATGTGTACCTGCTTATTAGTGGAGTGCAGGCCAGCGTTTCATCAGAAAGTGTGGTGATGTCTCCACAACGTCATCCCTGCAAGAAGTACTTTTTGTAAACAAATCTTTATATATTGTAAAAAATAAACAATAAAAAACACACTCACTGCAAACTATTTACATTTTGGCCTCCTCTGCTTCCTCCTCTCCTACCTCCTCTCCTGCTGTTCTCTCACATCTGCACAGCTTCGTCTCCACAGCTAGAAGTATCATCACTGGAATCCTTCTGTTGATCCCTTCTAGGTAGACACTCCGTGTCTGAACGAGTTTGCCTGAAGTGAAAAAGAAAAATATTGATTATGTTGAAGACAGACAGACATACACAAAAGAAAGAAATACATGTCAGGGCGCTCGTAAGTCAGGGACTACCTGTACAGCAATAAACGGGACGGGACAGACGAATGACGAAAACTCTTACTTCTTTATTCTATAACAGCAGTATAAAATAGCAGTATAAAATAGTTTTCACTTACTGCTCAAGTAATGCATCATCTTCCCCCATCGATAAAAGCAGCTTAGAATCATCTCGAAGACGCCTCAGTCACTCAAGGAGTTCTTGGACATGCCCTGGTACTAACACAGAATATAAGCAAAATTCACTACATCACCAGGAATGATTGTAAGAACCAACAGCCCTTGATTTGAATGTTCCCTGTCGAAGTTTTAAAAAAATTAAAGCATGTGGTAAATTATTCTGTATGCAACAGGAAGCTAGCAGAGCTAACTGCTAACAGCATTAGCTCTCTGTGAGGGGCAATTAGTTCTTGTTTGCTACAGGCATTAACTACCGGTACTAATTCAATCAGTCCCGAAATAACAACAAAGGATGATCAACTACAAAGTAGCTCTAATTTAGGGCAAACATGATGCAGTTGACACTCCGGTGAAACATTATAGCTATCGTTAACATGAGCAAACAAAAACGTTTTTACCAGCAAGTACAATAAAAACGGAATCAAATTTGAGCACTTAACATGTGTCAATAAACTGTTACATCAACCAGACTGACCTGATTTCAGCACTTCGTCACTGTAATGAGATTTTGCAGCAAACAGTCAGGAGAAACATGGCCTCACGGTTCTTCATTTTTTTCCTTCTTCTTTGTTCACCACACCAGGCAGGTGACGTGTTCACTGACAAGCCCCGCCCCAAACCAGTAAAAACATGTAAATGAGAGGTGTCGCCACTCAGAGCCATTAGTAAAGAAGCAACTCATTTTGAGCTAGTATGCAATTCACATTTTGTTTAGTAATGGTCCCGCCTTTTGCAAAATAACAAAAAGAATAGTAATAATAGCTTGACTTATTATGTAAATGAAAATTTGGGGTTACAGTGCACAGTCATCCCGAGATGGAGAGTGTGTAAAGCTGCTGCTTATTCAGAACACATGACATGTTCTTCAGCGCGGCCTCTCTCATCCGTTTCGGGATGAAGGTCAAAGGTGTGAAAACAAGGAAAAGAACCATGAGGGTCACAGCGTTGGTATTAAAAAAGATGTATCACATTTTGTCTTACAAGACAAAGACACCATGTGTGACAGAAAAAACTATACCAAGAAGCACATTTAAGACAATCACATGTTGCATTGAGGACGGAGCAGTGAGACGGTCCATGCGCTCCTTTTCAGATTAGCCAGAGTTCTGATGATGACGTGATCAGCCAGCCTTATCTGTCTCAGAAGGCACAGTACAGTTCTCCGGGGAGGGGGGGGGGTTGCGATAGAAGCTTCATTTTCTTCAGTTGCTCCACTCTGGAGATTTTGCAGACAGTCTGTCCAGGCTGTCAGGGAGTCAGATTAGATTAGCATGTTTTATCTTTAGGGCAGGCTCACAGTGTTCTTCTGTGGCCTTGAGTCCCGGTGGCCGTTGGAATCCAATACACTCCAAATTATGGGAACTTTTCACCGACCCGAGCTATGAATCAGCCTCCAGATGTGCTGCACACGAGTCCCGAACCTTGGTGGTCTGCAATCCTCTGTTGCATCCACTTTGCGGATCAGCTCATAAAGCAGTTGGTTCTTCGATGTCACAGCTCGGATCATACTCTCTGCTTTTCCGATAGAAGAGAACTCCACACAGCCAAAAAGCAGAGCACCTGCTATCATAAATCCAATTATGAATATATCCACATCCTCGACAGAAAGCACGTCCAGACATAACATCTTCCCCTCCTTCCAGGAATCCATGATATGCCCAGCTGGATGCGACTGCAAAGGACAATCCGGTTCCCCAGGACCGGAACGGTTCGTTGAAAAAAATTTATCAATAGAGTTAACAGCACACGAAACCAGATCCATCGAGAGTTTACGTTCGAGCGAGCGCTGAAAAAATAAAAACTGCAGACAAGACAAAAGTGGCAAAGCAGGGAGAGGAAAACTCAGGAGGGAAGGAAGAAAGCTGCTGCTCCGCCGAGAGCCAGAAGGAAAAAAAAAAAAAAAACAGTTGTATGACACCCTTACTAGCAGTTCAACAGCTGTATGACACCCTGAGTTAGCATTTATCCTGTCAGATCATTGTACACTGTTACTAACACCTTCATTTTCATTTCATCAGCACACAAGTTTTATACAAAAAGTATTTGGAAGAAGGCACGATACAGCAAGACATTGTTAACAGGAATAACAATAATAAACTTTATTTAAATAGGACCTTCCAGCAACAACTTGCATTGTCCAAAGTGCATTACAAGATAATACTACAAACCGGATTCCAAAAAAGTTGGGACACTAAACAAATTGTGAATAAAAACTGAATCCATTGATGTGGAGATGGCAAATGTCAATATTTTATTCATAATAGAACATAGATGACAGATCAAAAGTTTAATCTGAGTACCGTAAATGTTAAGATTTTAAAGGAAAAATATGTTGATTCAAAATTTCACAGTGTCAACAAATCCCAAAAGTTGGGACAAGTAGCAATAAGTGGCTGGAAAAAGGAAATTGAGCATATAACGAACAGCTGGAAGACCAATTAACACTAATTAGGTCAATTGACAACATGATTGGGTATAAAAAGAGCTTCTCAGAGTGTCAGTGTCTCTCAGAAGCCAAGATGGTAAGAGGATCACCAATTCCACCATTGTTGCGCAGAAAGATAGTGCAGCAATACCAGAATGGTGTTACCCAGCGTAAAATAGCAAAGACTTTTAAGTTATCATCATCAACCGTGCATAACATCATCAAAAGATTCAGAGAATCTGGAACAATCGCTGTGCGTAAGGGTCAAGGCTGTAAAACTCTACTGGATGCTCGTGATCTCCGGGCCCTTAAACGTCACTGCACCTCAAACAGGAATGCCACTGTCAAGGAAATAACAGAATGGGCTCAGGAATACTTCCAGAAAGCATTGTCAGTGAACACAATCCACCGTTGCCAGCTGAAACTCTACAGTGCAAAGAGGAAGCCATTTCTAAGCAAGCTCCACAAGCTCAGACGTTTGCACTGGGCCAGGGGTCATTTAAAATAGAGTGTGGCAAAATGGAAGACTGTTCTGTGGTCAGATGAGTCACGATTTGAAGTTCTTTATGGAACACTGTGACGCCATGTCATCCGGACCAGAGAGGACAAGGATAGCCCAAGTTGTTACTTTGCACCACTCAGCTTTGCGACACCCTTCAACTCTGCTATGTAGGACTGGGTAATGTCAGAAGTCAGCTTAGAGCTGTAGAGAGGTGACAACAGCTGGAGCTTGTGGGTGATTTTAGGATCAGAGGTACTTTTTTGGCATAGCAAGTCAACCTGAAGCACTTCTATCTGTGTCAAACTGAAACTCAACTATGGTTGTGTTGTTAAAATCAGGGTCAGAACTATGGACGGGAACCACACTCGAAATGGAACCATATCCTGCAAGAACTCAATTAGTTCCTCATCTACCTCTGTGCCTGTTAATCTATGAACCAAAATTGAATTTGTCTCTTTGATGCTCTGTATCTTTATAACATCAATACTGTAATCTTACATTAACAAAACTGTCAATTGTTTAAGAATTTCAGCCCCTCCTGGCTGGCTCACCAAATTTTATGTAGCACTTGTGTTAAGTATTGTAACCGGTGAATGCTAATAAGACCTAGGTTCTGAGGAGTAAATAAAGAATATAGTTAGAGTTAACTGACAGATTTATTGCCATAACACAGAATAACTATTTCTGTAACAAAAAATAGCACAGATGCCCAAATAAAATGGAGCTTTTATCAAAAAAATAAACAATAGGATGATATTTTTTTTTATTACCAAGGGAATAAAGTGGTCCAAAACCTTTGTTTCTGAGTCAAGTCTTTCTTACTCCCTCTCTTTTTCTTATTGTGATTCTGATGTCTGTGTCTCTTAAGTACCGGTACAGGTGCTGGTCATAAAATTAGAATATCATGAAAAGTTGATTTATTTCAATAATTCCATTCAAAAAGTGAAACTTGTATATTATTCATTCATTACACACAGACTGATATATTTCAAATGTTTATTTATTTTAGAGCAGGTCATGCACAGCCTGAAGCCATCTGGTTCCTCCTTTGATGTGGTCCCCCCTCGGCTACTAAAGGAGTTTTTTTCTACTCTAGGTCCTTCTATTCTTGCTATTGTAAATAGCAGTTTATCCTGGTGTGGTGCCAAAAATCATTAAAACATGCTGCTGTTCAACCTCTCCTGAAAAAAAAAAAACCTTGACCTCTCAGTAGTATCTAACTTCAGGCCTGTCTCCAGACTCCCATTTGTTTCTAAACTTCTAGAGAAAATAGTCGAGTCCCAGTTGAAGTGCTTCCTGGAGGATCACGCTAGCCTTGAGTTATTCCAGTCTGGCTTTAAACCTCTCCACAGCACTGAAACTGTCCTACTGAAGGTTTTTAATGACATCTTCTTATCCACAGACACTGGTGATTCTGTGCTGCTTGTCCTTTTGGACCTTACATCTCCTTTCGACACCATCGACCATGAGATCCTCATTGCTAGGTTGGAGCAGTGGGTGGGCATCACAGGGTCAGCCAGGGCCAGATTTAGGAGGATGGGGGCCCCTGGGCTTGAGTCAACTTGGGGGCCCATATACTGTATATATATCGGTGTGTGTGTGTGTGTGTGTGTGTGTGTGTGTGTATATATATATATATATATATATA
>JBBPBX010049887.1:0-25185 GCA_038048925.1 Garcialebias charrua | reverse complement strand
AAGGTGTTTTAAACACTTCCCACACTCTTACAATATTATAAACAATGTTTCTAAACTGTAAAGTGGTTGTGGTGAAGTTCATCAGCAGAAAAGCCAGAAATAAAGTGATCATGCAAGCAAAAAAATTACAGGGAACAAGAGTTTTCATAAATGAACATCTAACAAAGCGAAATGGAGTAATTGCACGTGAAGCACGATTGTTAAAAAAAGCAAAAAAAATTGTATCAACATGGACGACAAATGGAAAAATCTGGATCAAAGTAAAGGAAACATCACAACCTACAGTAATACGAGACTTGAAGGACTTGGACAATTTTAGATGAACATAGTAGAAGACAAACAAATGTTTCTCACAAACATACATAACAAAATCGGTCTGATGAACAAACACACTGAATCAATATGATGTACGATGACTCCGAATCCATCCATCCATCCATCCATCCATCCATCCATCCATCCATCCATCCATCTTCTTCCGCTTATCCGGGGTCGGGTCGCGGGGGTAGCAGCCTAAGTAGGGAGGCCCAGACTTCCCTCTCCCCAGCCACTTGGAGCAGCTCCTCCGGGGGAATCCCAAGGCGTTCCCAGGCCAGCCGAGAAACATAGTCCCTCCAGCGCGTCCTGGGTCTTCCTCTGGGTCTCCTCCCGGTGGGACATGCCCGGAACACCTCACCAGGGAGGCGTCCAGGAGGCATCCTAACCAGATGCCCGAGCCACCTCAACTGGCTCCTCTCGATGTGGAGAAGCAGCGGCTCTACTCCGAGTCCCTCCCGGATGACTGAGCTTCTCACCCTATCTCTAAGGGAGAGTCCAGCCACCCTGCGGAGAAAACTCATTTCAGCCGCTTGTATCCGAGATCTTGTTCTTTCGGTCATAACCCAAAGCTCATGACCATAGATGAGGGTGGGAACGTAGATCGATCGGTAAATTGATATAAACACGACAAATGGAAATCTTTCTATTATTCATTTAAATTGCAGAAGTATCAATGCAAATATATTCAAATTGACAGATTATCTAAATAAATTGAATAAAACTTTTACAATTACTGTACAGTACTGTATAGCTTTATCAGAAACATGGTTAAATGACATTAATATTGACAATGCATACATCGAAGGTTATGAATTATACCATATGAACAGTAAAACAAAAAGAGGTGGAGGAGTTGCTTTATTTATTAAAAATGAAATAAAATGTAAATTCATTAGTGAAATGTCGATGACTGTAGACAACATCATGGAAATTATATCAATAGAAATAATAAATGAGAATGACAAAAACATTATAATAAGTTGTGTTTACCGATCACCAGGATCCAATATAGTCAGAGTCAGAGTCAGAGAGTCAGAGAGAATTTATTGTCATTTGCACCGCATGTAGTACATGTGTTGAAAACGAGATTATGTACACAGGGTCCCAGTTACATCCAACAACAAATGCAAGAGAAAAACAATAATAACATCTAGGATTAACTAAGAGAGACATCAGCTAGTAATACACTAAGCCCTAATGTAGTAGAAAAACATCATTATAAACAGCAGCACGAACATGAGTCATTATGAGCAGATGGTCACAGATGAACGCAGCAACAAGAAACAGATCAGTATCAACATGATGTGACATTTTGCAGTGTTTATTCTTATTATTTATTTATTCATGAGTCTGACAGCCTCAGGGTAGAAGCTGTTCCTCAGTCTAGTGGTTCTACATTTGATGCTCCTCAACCTCCGTCCCGAGGGGAGTGGTGCAAAGAGTGAGTGTGCTGGGTGAGTGAGGTCTTTCATGATGCAGGTGGCTCTTTTTCTGCATCTGGAGGTGTAAATGTCTGTGATGGTGGGGAGACTGACTCCCACAGACTTCTGTGCAGCCTTCACCACTCTCTGTAGAGCTTTCCTCTCTGCAACTGTGCAGCCTCCATGCCACACGTTGATGCTGGAGCACAGGACGCTCTCCACTGCACACCTGTAGAACGAGGTGAGGACTGAGCTTCTCAGACCAGCTCGTCTCAGCCGTCTGAGGAAGTAGAGTCTTTGATGTCCTTTCTTGATCAGGCTGGTGGTGTTATTGCTCCAGCTGAGGTTATCATTCAAGTGTACACCCAGGTACTTGTAGCTGGAGACCACCTCCACCGCAGATCCACCTATATACAGTGGGGTGTGGGTGTGTTTGTTCCTTCTGAAGTCCACAATCATCTCCTTCGTCTTCTTCACATTCATGTGAAGGTTGTTCTCTTTGCACCAGCTCTCCAGATGTTCCACCTCCTGTCTGTAGCTGGATTCATCATTATCTGTGATGCATCCCACCACAGCTGTATCATCTGCAAACTTAACAATATGACAGCCTGGATGTGTGGCTGTACAATCATATGTGAGCAGAGTGAACAGAAGAGGGCTCAGCACACATCCTTGAGGAGAGCCAGTGCTGAGGGTGATGGTGGAGACTTGTTTACGGAAAAAATTATGGAATCACTAGTAAAGAGCAAAAATAAAGGAGTTTTTTTGTGTGGTGACTTCAATATTGATCTGGGTAATAAGACCGATTCAAATAACATAAGTACATTCATAAATTCAATGTATAGTACAGTATAAATTTATTTCCATCAATAACAAATCCAACACGAATAACTACACACAGTTCTACAATAATTGATAATGTATTTACAAATATAACTGATGCAACTGATGAAAAATGTCTCAAAAGTCGACAAGATCGAAGAAAGACGCTGAGAAGGATGACGCTGGCCTAATAACCCTCGAGGCAATTACCTCGCTGCTGGAGGAGCACCGCGCTGCTCTGTTAGCTGAGTTCAAACAAACTTTTAGTCAGCTGGATCTCAAATTGGACCAGACTCGGCTCGCGGTGGAGGAACACGGCCAGCGTGTGTCATCACTGGAACTTGTCACTAACGACCTGAGCCAGCGCATGTCGGAGGTGGAAAACACCTGCTCAACTCTGCAGGAGGAAAACGCCAGACTAAAATCTAAACTGGCGGATTTACAAAGTCGAAGCAGACGGCAGAATATTCGTGTGCTGGGTTTACCGGAATCTATTGAAAGCGGACGTCCCACAGACTTCTTTTCCAACCTGCTGTGCGACATCTACGGGCGTGACACGCTTCCTTCTCCACCCGAACTGGACCGGGCTCATCGAACCCTCGCTCCGAAACCCGCCTCGGACCAGCGGCCGCGCCCGGTTATCCTGCGAGTGCACCGGGTCCAGGTGAAGGAGCTCATGATCCGGGAGGCTCGACGCAGAGGCAGGCTTGAATACCAGGGAAAACCGGTGCGGATCGTGGAAGACGTCAGTCGACGTCGTTCAAAACTCCGCCTTCTGTTCTCTGATTGGTCCGAACAAAAATCTACCGGAGAAAATCCTTGTGGATGGGGGAAGTCCCAGACTGTGAAGTGAAGGGAAATGAGAATTGAGCGGAGCTGTGCAGGAAGGCGAGGGCCAGGCTAGTCAACAGGTAAACAAGAAGAGGAAAAATGTTATGTATAAGCAACTCATGCAAGGCCAAAAATGTACACATAGATGTGTGATCACGCATACACATATAAACAAAGTTAAATTAATCCTAATCCTAAATTAAATCTTCAATCAGTCCAAGACCAATTCAAGATTCAATTCAAGATAGTCAACAGGAAGCCTGGTTAAAACCACACCCTGTCCTTCACTTCGCTTCAGACTAGGGTCTGGCATTCCTCCCATTGAAAACGATTTCTCCTGGAGATTTTTGAATGGACCAATCAGAGAACAGAAGGCGGAGTTTTGTTAGTTTAGCCTGGCGAGGTCCAGGCTATCAGATAAATTGCTCAGAAACCACTCGGTGGATATTTTTTCTGCCACCAGTGTGTAATTATATGGCTCTAATTTACTGACTGTTGGCCTAGATAAAACATTTGAGATAAAATTCGATTTTTTATCATTTATTTTCGTAGCGCACCCGAGGCTGTTTGGAAAATGTCAAACCCAGTGCTTTAAGTGGAAAAAAATAAGTGCCGGTACCCTCCCTAAAGTCATAATAATATGCATACCTGCAAACTCAGAAGGGATGAAAAAGGTGACAAACGTTGCGCCAACCCCCCCCCCGAAAGATTTTGTAATTTTTTAACATGCTTCAGGTAAAAGTCATTTACTAACCTAATTTAATGAGGACATAAATAGGAAAGATTGTGTCAACCAAAAAATTAACAACCAACAACAGCAGCAAGTCAAATACAGCAGAACATTTTGCTAACAATGCGCTGCTCCGAGTCAACAGATGCATTAAAAACTTAAGACTTATCTCTTCAGACAGGCTTTTGGTTAATTTTGTACATTGATTTTAGAGTTTGTTATGTTTTACCTTTCTGTATAGTACTTCTGTGATTTTATGATTTTATTTTTCCTTTTGTAAAGCACTGACTCTCATGTCTGTGAAATGTGCTATATAAATAAAACTTACTTACTAACAGTAAAAACTAGTTTCTTAAATATGCTGGTGAAGATGTTTTGCCAGAAATTTTGAATAAAGTAGATGCCATTTCCTGCATTCTTGTGTATTTTAACAAGTTGTTAAACATCTATGTTTACCTACATGTAAACATGATTCACTAACTATTTTAGAGACATCTAACAAAATAAAGTCAGGTCCTGTGGACAGATTAAAAAATTGTTTAAATTATTATTGATCATGAATCAGGATATTTTAGAGACACCTCATTCAACTAGTTCATATAGACATCATCCTGTTTTTAAATTCACTCCTGTGGTAATTAAATTAATGTGATACTTTATCTCAGTGGCTTTAGGGGTGCAATTGACTGTTATTTTGTTAATTTTTATTTAGTTTTATTTGTAACACAACATGCCATTTTACTAAACAATGGTTACACTGCATGTATAAAAATATTAACTTTACCCACACGTTGGAGGAGTTACTTCCGCTTCCCTCGCGCTCTGTCGCGCTGCAAAGTTTGTTTTTGTTTTTTTACAGAGTTCGCTGTCGTCTCCTCCCCCTGTCTATCCTGAGGTTGTGATTGGCCAAAATGACGCGCTCCACCAAAGATGTTTTATTGTTGTGAAGATGCATTACTCTTTCTTGAAATCCAGTCGGGGGAAATGATGCATTCTAATCTGCCACGGGTCTTTCAAGTGGAGAAGACGAAAATAAGTTCCGGAACACACCTTACGCTTAAAAAAAGTCCCGGTACTGTCAGGGTTAAATTTTAGAAGTGGCGGAACTGGGTACCGGTGAGTTCCGGCCCACTTAAAGCACTGGTCAAACCGAAACTATTTAAATCCAGCAGATTTGACCATTTCGTGAATTGATTTAGGAACTGTTAAGCTCAGGAACACTTCTGATATAACGTCAGCTAAGAAATATATTTTTTATCAGCAGAGAAATAATAGTTTTTTACCTTGTTTTGATGAAAATTCCTTCGTGGCGGCAGCCATTTTGAATGACGACGTCAGTCGACATCGTTCAAAACTCCGCCTTCTGCTCTCTGATTGCTCAGGAACACTTCTGATATAACGTCAGCTAAGAAATATATTTTTCTCAGCAGAGAAATAATAGTTTTTTACCTTGTTTTATTGAAAATTCCTTCGTGGCGGCAGCCATTTTGAATGAAGACTACAGCCCAGAAGTCCTCAACCAGCGCGTGGAATATAAGGACGTGATGGCTGTGCTGTATTCTTTGGGTCTAAAACCTGCTCTGCTTTTTCCTGCTCGACTTCGCGTGACTTTACCTGATGGACACAGAAAGTGGCTGGGCTCTGTGGAGGAAGCGCAGAAGTTCATGGACACCTTTCAGGCTTCACAGCGCAAGTAACATTTAAACTTTTCTTCTAACTGATGAACAATGCGCTGTTCCCGCACTGGCTTATACATTTTTTGTTTTCCTCTGATGATACTGGAGCACTAGTTTAAAAGTTAGACAGGAGACTTATTTTTAATTTCTATGGAGCTTGCTGCTTCTGTCTGTTGCAGCTGTCCAGGGTGGGAAAGGGAGGGGGGTGGGGGGTCCATCACTGCCATTAATTTATATTTTCTTTCACTTTGCCAAGAACTGCACAGCCATCAACACATTAGACTGTATTACCTACCTTTCTTATACAAATTATTAGTAATATGAGTGGTCAGTTGGTGTTGTCAAGCTGGAACGTCAAAGGTTTGAACCACCCCGTCAAGAGAAGGAAGGTGCTCTCTCATTTAAAACAGTTAAATACAGGCATTGCTTTCCTGCAGGAGACTCACATTAGAAGTGACGATAGCAAACGATTACTGCAAACATGGCACGGGCAGAGTTTCCATTCCTCATTTCGAGCAAAGGCTCGGGGCGTCTCGATCCTCATCAGTCAAGACATTTCATTTGAACCTTTTCAAGTTAACTCAGATAAATATGGTCGTTTTGTGATTGTTTCCGGTAAATTGTACAACACACCAGTAGTGCTAGTTAACGTTTATGCCCCAAACACGGATGATGTTGGTTTCTTTGAGAAATTATTCTCACTGCTCCCGGACCTAAACACATACTCATTGATACTCAGCGGTGACTTGAATTGCTGGTTGGACCCAGTTTTGGACAGATCCTCTACAAACCCTGCCACAGCCAGCAGGTCGTCCCACACTATTCGTGCCTTTCTATCTAAGTATGGCCTGTGCGATGTATGGCGTTTTTTACACCCAGCTGAGAGAGAATATTCTTTTTTTTCTCATGTTCATCATTCATACTCGAGGATCGATTACTTTTTCATGGACAACAAACTTCTTCCCTCTGTCCGTGGCTGTGACTACCACAGTATTGTCATCTCAGACCATGCACCTGTCACTCTGTCTTTGTCCCTCCCTGACATTCCTATAAGGAGTAGACAGTGGAGATTCAATTCAACGTTACTGTTAAACAATGATTTTGTTACATTTATAGAAAAAGAAATAACCTTCTTTCTATCCATAAACAGAACTCCTGGGATCCCACTGTCAACAGTTTGGGATACCCTTAAGGCCTATCTTAGGGGACAAATCATTTCATATACCGCCCGGCTGAGGCAAAAATCTCAAAAAGAAAGAACTGATTTAGCCCAGCAGATAAAAGAAATTGATCAACAATACGCTCAAAACAAATGCCCTAATCTGTACAAAAAAAAAGTAGAACTCAAAACTAAGTTTGATTTATTGTCTACATACTCAATAGAACAATCACTTTTGAAAAGTAAATCATCATTTTACATACATGGAGAAAAGTCAGGAAAACTACTGGCAAATCAGTTGAAGGGTGCCATGGCTAAACAAATCATCCCTAAGATCCAATTAGAGAACGGCACCACAACTCTAGATCATTTACAAATTAACAGAGCATTTAAGGACTTTTATTCCCATTTATATACTTCAGAATCCCAAACCAACAAGAATTTATCTTCTCAGTTTTTCGAAAAGACCAACATGCCAAAACTCACACCCAACCTGAAAGATGCACTGGAGATCCCAATATCCCTGACAGAAATTGTGTCAGCTGTATCGGTAATGCAGTCTGGCAAATGTCCGGGTCCTGACGGCTTCCCTGCTGAATTTTTTAAGAAATTTTCTTCATTACTTTCCCCACTCCTACACTCGGTTCTCTTAGAGTCATTTGACCAAGGATCCCTTCCGAAATCTTTTTTAGAGGCCTGCATTACCCTCATTGCAAAGAAAGGAAAAGACCCAACTCACTGTTCCTCTTATCGACCAATCTCCCTTTTAAATACAGACGCCAAAATTTTAGCCAAAGTTCTTGCTCAAAGGTTGGAAAAGATCCTTCCTTTGATCATATCAAAAGACCAGACTGGATTCATTAAAGGCAGGCACTCCTTTTTTAATGTCAGACGCCTTTTTGACATTATTTATTCTCCTTCGGATACTGTTCCTGAGTGTGTTATTTCCCTTGATGCAGAGAAAGCATTTGATCGGGTTGAATGGGACTACTTGTTTAATGTTCTTGACAAATTTGGTTTTGGCCCCAATTTCATTACATGGGTGCAATTAATTTATTCACATCCCACCGCAACCATTCGTACCAACTCTCAGATATCAAAACCCTTCAGTCTACATCGAGGAACTCGCCAGGGATGCCCACTGAGCCCTATGCTCTTTGACCTGGCAATTGAACCTCTTGCCACTGCTTTGCGGTCCTGTGACACAATTTCAGGAATCTGGAGAGGCGATATGGAGCACAAGGTCTCCCTTTATGCTGATGACCTTTTACTTTTCATTTCTCATCCGACTGACACGCTGCCCTCCGTTTTATCATTACTTGAGGAATTTGGAATAAACTCTGGTTACAAATTAAACCTGAGTAAAAGTGTAATTTTCCCTGTCAATACCCTGGCGCAGACTCTTGACTTTGGTAAATGGCCTCTTAAAATTGAGAAGACAAAATTCTCTTACCTGGGTGTTACAGTTACGAGGAGGTATAAAGATTTATATCAAGAAAACTTTGTCTCTCTGTTGAATCAGACAAAGCAGGCATTATCCCGATGGTCACCGCTTTCCATTTCCCTCACAGGCCGTATTAACTCAGTCAAGATGGTCACTTTACCTAAGTTTTTATATCTTTTTCAAAATATTCCTGTTTTTATCCCTGGTTCATTCTTTGTTCAGTTAGATTCCATCATTTCATCATATCTGTGGCAAGGAAAACGTCCACGCTTAAATAAGACACATCTCCAAAAAACTAAGGCCGCAGGCGGTCTTGCCCTTCCAAATTTCCGCTTTTATTATTGGGCAGCAAACTTGCACTGTCTAGCATTCTGGTCATTCTATTACAACAGGCCTGACAGCCCTGACTGGGTAGAGATGGAGTCACAGTGTTCTGGGAAATGGTCCTCCGTGGCTTTCTTGGGATCCTCACTCCCGCTTCCACCACTTACAACTGTTATAAATCCAGTTATAAAACACTCACTAAAAATCTGGGCACAATTTCGTAAATGTTTCAATTTCTCTAGTTTCTCTCTCTATAGCCCTATCATGTCTAACCAACTTTTCAAACCCTCATCTCAGGACTCTGTTTTTAAAGAATGGCAAAGAAGGGGTATAGTACGCTTCAATGACTTGTTTCTCAATAACACTTTAGCTTCATTTCAACAACTATGTGAAAAATTTAGTCTTCCCCAGTCCAATTTTTTTAGGTATCTCCAAATACGGCACTTTATTACTCTTCATTTGTCCAGCCTCTCCATTTCAACTGATAGCAGTATTGTTGACACTATTCTTTCTCTAGACCCAAATAAAAAACAGTCCATTTCATTCATTTACAGTAAACTATTGGATTTGAAGCGTGCTTCCTCAGATAAAATCAAAGCTGCTTGGGAAGAGGATCTCGGCTCCTCTATTTCAGAGGACTCTTGGACCTCCATACTCAAACTGGTGAGCTCCAGTTCTCTCTGTGCTAGACATTGTCTAATACAATTTAAAGTGGTGCACAGAGCTCACATCTCTAAACTGAAATTGTCCTCTATGTATCCTGATGTCAGCCCATACTGTGTGAGATGCAAACATGCTGAAGCCTCTCTCTCCCATATGTTTTGGTTTTGCCCATCTCTGAACAAATATTGGCGGGAAATCTTTCAGACTTTATCACATGTACTAGATACACGCCTGAACCCTGACCCACTGATTGCTCTGTTTGGTCTTGTAGAGGGCATGACAAACCTAAATAAAAACCAACAACATGTAATATCGTTCACCTCTCTCCTGGCCAGACGAGCTATTTTGCTTAGGTGGAAAGAACCGTTTCCACCCACTCACGCTCAGTGGTTGGCTGACATCATGTCCTGTTTAAAGCTGGAGAAAATCAGATTCACACTCCAACAGAAAGAGGGTAAATTTGAGAATGTCTGGGGACCTTTCCTGAATCTGTTCCAGTCTCTTTGACAACACAACTCATTCAGGTTAATGCAGTCTCTTGGCTATTTTACCTTTTATTTATTTTTTTCCCTTTTCTTTTGGCAGTGATTGGGTAGGGATTATTTTCTACATGTTGTAACTTAGATTGATTGTTGTGTTTTTTTGTTGTTGTTGTTTTTGTTTGTTGTTGTTGTTGTCTGAAGAAAAAAAATGAAAAATTCAATAAAAAAGATCTTGAATTTAACAAATATAACTGATGCAAATATACTAAGTGGTATTTTGATGACTGATCTAAGTGATCATTTACCAGTTTTTACAATTTACAATAAAGAGGTTATAATTTCAAATAAAACTGCAGAGAAGAAAACAATAATAAATACATCAATTAAAGCATTAAATAGACTAAAAAGGGATTTAACAAAACAAAATTGGAGCGATGTCTATGTTGAAGATGTGAACAAAGCATATGATGAGTTTATGAACATTTTAAATGTGTTGTATAAGAAAAATTGTGTTCAAAAAAATTATGTAAAAAAAGGTACTGTTGATCATCCATGGATGACAACAGGACTGAGAAACGCTTGCAGAAAAAAGAATTATTTGTACTCTTGTTTTTTGAAGCATAGAACTCCTGAGGCTGAAAACAAATACAAAAAGTACAAAAACAAACTGGTGGGAATCATAAGGAAACAAAAGAGGGAATATTACAGTGAACAACTAAACAAAACAAATGGTGAAATAAAATCAACATGGCGAGTTATAAATAATGTTCTGAATAAACACAAGAAAGGAACTAGTTTATCACGATGTTTTGTGAAAAGTGGTAACGAAATATATGATAACAATGAAATTGTAAATGAATTTAATGACTATTTTGTAAATGTGGGATCAAACCTGGCAAAAACGATACCAAAAGTTGATAAAAACGTGAGCTACTTACTTAATGATCATAAAAATACTATGTTTCTATATGAAACTGATAAGGATGAAATAATGATGGTCACAAAAAATTCTCTGATAAAAGATCTAAGGATTGGTATGATATGGACATGTTGGTTGTAAAAGACATAATGTCTTCTGTCATTGATCCGTTCACGTACATATGTAATTTGTCTTTTTCAACTGGTATTTTTCCAGATAATATGAAGGTAGCAAAGGTTGTCCCTATTTTCAAGAATGGTGATAAGTCTATATTCAATAATTATAGACCAATTTCCTTATTACCACAATTTTCTAAAATTCTTGAAAAATTATTTGTGATTAGATTAGATAAATTTCTTGATGACTATAACATTTTAACTAACAGCCAATATGGTTTTAGATCTAAAAATTCTACTTCTATGGCTCTTATGGAATTGACGGAACAAATTTCCACTGCTGTTGATGAAAAGCAACACTGTGTGTGTTTATTTGTTGATCTAAAGAAAGCTTTTGATACAGTTGATCACACTATTCTCCTCGAGAAGTTAAATAAATATGGTATTCGAGGACTGACCTTGAAATGGGTATCTAGCTATTTGGAGGACAGAAGTCAATTTGTACAGATAGACAATACCATATCAAAACTCAACAGAATCACATGTGGAGTCCCTCAGTGTTCTATACTGGGACCTAAACTTTTTATTTTGTATATAAATGATTTGGTAAAAGTGTCTGGTATTCTAAGGTGTGTTCTTTTTGCTGATGATACCACCTTCTTTTGTTTTGGTTATGATTTGAAACAAATGTTTGAGTTGTTAAAAGAGGAGATCTCAATATTACAAACTTGGTTTAGTTTAAATAAGTTATCATTAAATTTAGAAAAGACTAACTATATGTTATTTAGCAAAAATAAAATAGATAAATTTTCTATCAAAATTGATGGTGTTGAACTAAGGGCCAGTTTACACGGCGCGTATTTTGAGTGTAACCGCTACTTTCTCTTTGCGACTTTGCTTATCGCCTACACGACGCTGCTGGCCCCCCTCGATGACACCGATACTTTTCTGACCCTGCTCTCAAGGTGGAAGTTTTTCGCTGACCCCCCGTTGATAATGTAAACATCTCCCGTGGAGCTTTTGTTTGAACACATGCACGCAGCACGCACGCGCAGACAGCCGGCATTTTAACAATGGCGGTGGACTGGACAGTGGACACACGCACCACTTTCTGAACTATAGCTGATGGAATATATTTTGATTCTCATATTTAATTATTCTACACCTTACCTGCATCTGTGTTGGAAGAGAGCAGCTGCCTGGATCCAGTTGTCGCTGTTAACGAGGCAGTCGGACATTTCACGTGTCACGCTGCACTATAACATACTAAATGTGCTATATATTAACAGTTTAACAATAATAAACAGTATTTATGTTAGCGTGGGAGATATTTACATTTATCTGAGCTAAATGAAGCTATCTGGACTCGTTACGTCATGCCTAACATGCTGCTGAAAATGAAGACACCAGGTTGATTTTTAATTTATTTATTTATTCAACACCACAAACTCATGTCACAAACACTGAGAATTAAATTGAACACTTTTAAAAACACGTTAACCGAACTTTAATGAACTGGACTCTGTTGTTTTCATCCTGGTGGAAACTGGACCCAGATCCGAACCGGTTCGCTTCGTGGAACGACAGCTTCGACCTCGCAGGAAAAAAATAAAAATAAAACCTCAGTTGGTTGTTCTGTGATCGAACTAAACACAAGGAAACATTATTAAGAACATGTTTACCTTGTAGCGCTGCTGTAAATCAGCTGATTCTCACGGACTAAAGTCAGACATGTTGACTCGGTTCCGGTCCAGTCAGCAACTGGTGCGCAGATGAAGCGGCCCCACTTGGTGTCAAATCTGTTGACTCTTATCCAAATTCCAGCTTTAACTTGTTGTTAACTTGTTGACAACAACTTGTAGTAGCTGAACTTTTAGCCAGAGAGGAAAACAGGCTGCCTCGTGTGCTCTGTTTACCTCAGGCAGCAGTGGCACGCATGCGCAGTAGTGAAGGTTCCAAAAATCACAGCGCCATCTAATGGCCCAGCATGGTAACTACAGTAAATTCATGAGTACGGGGGGTGGGGGGGAGAGAGTCGTATCCACAGAATTCGCCCATGTCAACGCAAAACTTTCAACCTAATTAACATACCCAAAAGTTGCGTTTCCCCCACACAGTGTCCGTGTAAACAGGGCCTAAGTAGAGTGGATGAGGTGAAGTTTTTGGGTGTAATTGTTGACGAGAGATTGTCATGGAAACAGCATGTAAATTTTGTTAAAACTAAGTTATCTAAATCTATTGGCGTATTGTATAAACTAAAGGACTTGTTAAATGATAGGGCTCTCTATTTGCTATCCACAGTATTCCTATGCCCCATGATGCTTTGCGCGAAATGTGCACACGACTTCCGGTTGACCGGAAACACCGTTTGTTTACATGCGAGTAATACAGTTGAAGACAGTCCAAACTTTGTTGTTTTAGTTCATTAAAAATGTGGGAACACCACTCGTTTTGTTAAAAGAGGAGGGACAAATAAAAAGAAATTACAGATGTTACCTGATCGCGCAGACATAATTTAAAAATAACGCGTTTGCTCCGGCCTCTCGGCTAAGGTTTATTAGCAGCTATCTCGGCTAAAGATACCAGTCGCGTCTGAGATCTATCGTTTTAAGACAGTAAATCTTCCAAAACTCTCATTAATAAACCCTCCCCGACTAAAAAGATGTTACCTGATCGCGCAGACATAATTTAAAAATACATAAATAGCGAACGCGTTTGCTCCGGCCTCTCGGCTAAGGTTTGTTAGCAGCTATCTCGGCTAAAGATACCGGTCGCGTCTGAGATCTATCGTTTTAAGACAGTAAATCTTCCAAAACTCTCATTAATATCCCTCCCCGAATAAAAAGAAATAACAGATGTGACCTGATCGCGCTGACATAATTTAAAACTACATAAATAGCGAACGCGTTTGCTCCGGCCTCTCGGCTAAGGTTTATTAGCAGCTATCTCGGCTAAAAGTACCTGTCGCGTCTGACATATATCATTTTAAGACAGTAAATCATCCAAAACTCTCATTAATAAACCCTCCCTGAATAAAAAGAAATTACAGATGTTACCTGATCGCGCAGACACAGCCATAGAGAAGGATGCAGGAACACTCTTTCTTTGTTTTGGGTCCGTGTTGAAAACACTGTTGTTTTAGCCAAAGATTTAGCTTGGTCCGGTTGTTGGTGCAGCCGCGAACAGCACAGCAGGTACCTGAACCCCGGTAGGACATTTCTGTAAACGTTCCGTTTAAACAAAAGCTGTGTTTGCTCCGATAAAATGAATGAAAATAACTTTCAAAAACACCCGCGATCCATACTCCACCTATGGAATACAGGCACTTCCGGTGTCGGACAGGAAGTACAATGCACATTCGCTTCTACAGTGACACCCCCAAGAATACTGTGGATATAACTCAATTTTTGTTCCACATTTAATTTATTGTGTGGAGGTTTTGGGTAAAGCCTGTACAACTATAACAAATTCTATTTTTATTTTGCAGAAAAGAGCAGTGAGAATTATTGCTAGAAAGCCTTATCGTCTTATCGTCATCGTCATTCTATCCACAGATACTGGTGACTCTGTGCTGCTTGTCCTATTGGACCTCACATCCGCTTTCGACACCATCGACCATGAGATCCTCATTGCTAGGTTGGAGCAGTGGGTGGGCATCTCAGGATCAGCCCTAAACTGGTTCAGATCCTACCTCTCTGACAGGTCTTTTTGTGTGTCCATCAATGATTTTACTTCTGCAGTGGCGGCTCTTAAATGGGGGGTTCCGCAGGGGTCCATCCTGGGTCCTCTCTTGTTCTCCTTATACCTGCTGCCACTCGGTGCTATCTTCCGGAAACACAATATACCTTTCCACTTCTACGCTGATGACTGTCAAATCTACTTCCCCCTAAGACAAAATGGTACAGGCTCTATTCAACCTCTGCTCGACTGCCTGGCTGACATCAGGGACTGGATGGCTTTAAATTTCTTAAGCTTCAATGATAAGAAGTCTGAAGCCATATTGTTCCTTCCCAATGACACAACCTCAAACCACTGCATTGACCTGTCTGCTCTACCCCTGTCCGAAAAACAAAAAGTCAAAAATCTGGGAGTGATAATGGATCCTTCCATGAAACTCAACAGTCATGTAAACATGATCGTCAAATCCTGTTTTTTCCAGCTGAGGCGTCTGTCTAAGCTGAAGCCCATATTATCCAAAAAGCACCTGGAGACAGTGATTCACGCATTCATTACATCTAGGCTTGATTACTGCAATTCACTTCTGTTTGGCGTCAGTCAAGCCACCATTGCACGATTGCAACTGGTTCAGAACGCAGCTGCCCGATTTTTAACCAGCACACGCAAAAGAGAGCACATTACACCAGTCTTGGCCTCCCTTCACTGGCTACCGGTTCATCTTCGAATCCAATTCAAAATTCTCATGTATGTCTACAAATCGCTGAACAGTCTCGCCCCCGCCTATCTCTCAGATCTGATACACCCATATGTCCCTCCACGTGCTTTGAGGTCAGAGGATCAGGTGCTCTTGATAGTTCCAGAAACTCGCCTTAAGCGCAGGGGTGACAGGGCGTTCTCTGTAGCAGGCCCAAGACTCTGGAACGAGTTACCGCATCTTCGAATCCAATTTAAAATTCTCATGTATGTCTACAAATCGCTGAACCCAAGACTCGGCCCAAGACTCTGGAACGAGTTACCGCTGCTCATCAAACAGGCCCCCTCCCTCTCGGTTTTCAAATCCCGGTTAAAAACTCACTACTACTCCATCGCTTTCAATGCCAGCTGATTTGTACTGGATCGTTTGATTTATGATCTGCAATGTTTTTATGTTTTTCGTGTTGTACTTCATTGTATGTGTTGCCTGTTGCGTGTTTGTTTGTCCAGCACTTTGGTGTGGACTTGTTCCTGTTTAAAGTGCTTTATAAATAAAATGGTATGGTATGGTATGGTATCCATCAAATGTATTATTTAAACAACTCAAATTATTGAAATTTCATGAATTGGTAGATTATAATATTTTGTTAGTAATGCATAAGGCTCATAAGAATGTGCTACCTACAAATGTTCAAATGTTTTTCATAAAGAGAGAAAGCCGTTACAGTTTAAAAGGAACTGAAATGTTTGTTAAACCCAGATATAGGACTAGCAGTGGTGGGCCTCCCACCGCTAGGTAGCGCTGTTGCGCTAATCCGCTTTTAGCATAGCTAAATAATCTGTTAGCTTTACAGCGGATTGACTAAGTTTTATAATTCATAAGCGGGTTTGTGCTATTTTTATTTAAAATGCAGTACCGCTAATAACTAATTATCTATCAGTAAAAACGAAATAACGTATTTACGAGCAGCGCCGGATGTGGTCCGTCACAAAAAAGCGTCCCCCTCAGTCTCTTGGTGTGTGCTCTCTCTATAGCAGTTAGCAGCCAGTGTGTTACTCTGGAGCCTTATTGCTTGTTTTCGAAGAGTCAGACGAAGACTTTTTAACATGGAGGGTGAACTGAACTTGTGGATGTTTCTCAGCGGCCTACGTGACGCGTCTGGATTTAAAAAAAAGTTCGCCACATTAGCACTCTTCAAAATGGCGTCCGCGACTGCCAAAGAAGCCAGGATTTTACAACAAAACACGGTAAAACAATTGTTTCTTTGCTGAGAAAAAATATATTTCATAGCTGACGTTATAGTACAAGTTTTTCTGAGCTTGAGAGTTTCACGAAATGGTCAAATCTGCTGGATTTAAAAAAAGTAGTTCACCATTAGGACTCTTCAAAATGGCGTCCGCAGGGCAGCAAACTTACATACTCAGGGAATCACAAGGAACTCAGGAGACAGAGGCAACAGGAGACAAGTGCAGGACAATGATAAACACAGAGATACAGACTTATTTTTGATTTGATTTGATGTTCATTCATTCATTTTAAAAGAACAATACAAAACAGTTTCATCAGATACAAGGATGAATAGACTTTTAGCTGAATGGATGGATGGATAGACAGTTAGCTGGATGGATGATCTTTAACAAGTTCTAAAATCATTAAAATTTAACCTCAGCTTGTGCCTCTGACCCAACAGAACCTCCTTCAGCAGCAGAACCCTCTGTGGTTCTCTGCAGGACTTCATCAGTCTCTCTCCTGGTTCTGGAGGAGTTCTGACCCACTCTTCTTTCCATTGTTGCTTCAGTTCTTTGAGGTTTCTGCTCAGCTCTCTGAAGGTTTCAGGTTCAGGTTCTGGACTCTGACTGGGCCGTTGATTTGATTTGATGTTTATTCATTCATTTTAAAAGAACAATACAAAACAGTTTCATCAGATACAAGAATACAAGTAGGATAAAATGAAAGGAGCAGAAAGAAGATGAAATCTTATTATATCTGCCCCTTATTTCACAGTTTGTTCAACCAATGATAACCTTCAAACTACATCACAAAATGAATAACTCTACTTAATTTTTCTAACTGTAATACACAAACACACTAAGCTACATCATATATAGTTTTTGAGCAAGTCCTTTTTGACCTTTTTCTTAAATGTATACATTGGGCAGCACGGTGGCACAACTGGTAGAGCTGCTGCCTCTCAGCGAGAAGGTTGCCGGTTCAAATCCCGGTCCGGGGCCTTTCTGGGTGGAGTTTGCATGTTCTCCCCGTGCATGCGTGGGTTTCCTCCGGGTACTCCGGTTTCCTCCCACAGACCAAAAAACATGCTTGTTAGGCTGATTGGTGACTCTAAATTGACCCTAGGTGTGAGTGTGAGAGTGGATGGTTGTTTGGTGTGAGTGAGACAGGTCCCTCTTGTAAATGAGTCCCCGTGACTCAACGAGGCTAGCCTGTATAAATAAAGGTTGAATGAATGAATGAATGAATTGATTTTGCATTTTTAACATCACTCTCCAGAACATTCCACAATCCAACTCCCTGAATTGAGGTAGACCGTCCCTTTAAGCTGGTTCTGAATTGTGGTTTGATGAATATCTGTCCCTTTAAGATTGTAATAACTTTGTCTAAATTTCTTTGGATATTTAAAGGTAATGTGTTATTATGAGCCCTATACATAACTGATAAAATACTATATTCTACCAATTCCTGGAATTTCAATAAATTTAGCTGAAGAAACAAGGTGTTTGATGGGTGACTGAAATGTTTTCTGGTGATTACTCTTACAGCTCTCTTTTGTAAAATAAAAACAGGCTTTGTAATTGTTTTGCACGCTTTTCCCCAAACCTCAATACAATAGATTAAATGTGGAACAATGATTGTGTTATACAACATATACAGAGCTTTATCAATTAAAGGAGAAATGAAAAGTGTTTTTAAGCTAATAGTAGTCTAATGAAAAGCATAAAATAAGCTTGTTGAGAAATTTTCACAAGTCAAAAATGTCATCCTAACTCAAATTTAGACTTTGCAAAGTGAAAAAATTCTCATCTGGTGTTTTTGACCCCCCTCCTCCTGCCTGCTCTCCGTCCCCTGAATATGACGTAGGCAGTGCAATGGTCGTCCCTCATACAGTAATATTAGTGTGTGTATCTAGTTGTGGACAAAAAGGTTTCAGTGTGTAGCAATTAGGGATGCAGCAAAAAAAATCTATTTTTTAAAGAATCAAGATTCTTAGTCCTGGCGATTCAGAATCGATTCTAAAAGCCCCAAAATCGATTTTAAAACTTTTTTTAAATTTTATATTGTATTTTTACCGCTCCTGTGCATTCGGCCGCTGTAGAATTTTGGCCGTGTAGGGCCACCGTAGTTAGTTAGCCAGGCAGCTCCCAATGGAGCCTGCTAGCAAGGAGGGAGACAGCATGTTTCAACTTGCTCCTTCATCTTTAAAAATCATTTTAGATCCTACTATGTTCTGGGGAAGACAGAGCTTAACAAGACATTGGTAACTGTTTCAGGACATTTTCAACACCCCCACTTCCACGTTAGCATACGGCGCTAGCATGCTAACGTTAGCATACGGCGCTAGCATGCTAACGTTAGCATGCGGCGGCTAACGCACGGCTATTCGTATTTCCAGGATAGAAATGCCCATTAATGCACTAAATCACCAAACTGTTTTTGACAAACTAAAGTGATATCCTTCAGATTCAAAAAAGTCTTCTGCTTCCATTTTAAATGACAGACAGGAGGACAGTAATGATGGGTTTATAGCTTCAGTGTTATTGTAAGATAGCAAAGGAGGTCTTAATTGTGTCATAAAAGTGCGTCCAGAAAATGACTACAGAAATCACTGCACTTCGGCATGTAGCAGGAAAAATGTAAAAAACTATTTCTTTAAAGACCGTGTAAAGTGAAATTAAATTTGTGTTTTTATTTTGTCACACGGCATAAATATGTGTTATTAATCACCCATATAAATCTGACTGATTAAAAACATTGATTTCCTTATAAAATTAAGTCTCAAAAATCATGAAAAAAATTGATTTTGCCTTGCTCTAGAACGCTGGGGGCGTGTCGCACATGGGCGTGATTTCAGCGCTGTACTGCGCCATGTCCAGCCCCCTTCAGAGCTGAGCTGTGTGGGGAGGCATACGGGGGAAGCAGAGCTCCACCTGCTCTGTTTTTATCTGAGTTCTGGCTTCCAGCAGCTCCTTTTTCCAAGAGTTACGCTGTTTTTAGTGCACTAACAACTCTGGTTATGTTTTTAAAGTTGAGGACACATAACTCCGCTGTTATAATCAGCGCTATTTTAGAAGATGAGCGGACTCGCGGTCCGAACCGGTCACATCGCATGCGGGGTCTGATCGACACACACACACACACGCGCGCGCGCGACTGATCGCCTCTCACTCACTCACACACACACACACGCGCGCGCGCGCGCGACCCGGTCACATGCATGCGGGGTCTGATGATGATCGCCTCTCACTCTCACACACACACACGCGCGCGCGCGCGACCCGGTCACATGCATGCGGGGTCTGATCGCCACACACACACACGCGCGCGCGCGCGACCCGGTCACATCGCATGCGGGGTCTGATCGCCTCTCACACACACACACCGCGCGCGCGACCCGGTCACATGCATGCGGGGTCTGATCGCCACACACACGCGCGCGCGCGGGGGGGGGGGGGGCGGAGGTGCGCGGAGGTGCAGGTGGCATGTGGTCGCTCCAGCAGCACGCCAGTACTGGAGGGAGACGGTCGGTAGCGAGTGAACGGCTCCACCGAAGAACGCATTTATAACGGCTGGAGCTGCAGGGGGTGGGGCTTGTGACCGCGTGACGAAACGCGGTCACATTTAAACCACGCCTAAAAAATCCTGAAAGAGAAATGTGTTTATACACAGTTTGATCTATAACTCCAAAATTAATTGAGCTACAATTTTGAGACTTTTTACTCATTTACAAGATTACAATTACGACATTTATAATGTTTATTGAAGAAAATGTTGAAATTCACTTTACACGGTCTTTAAGCTACTGACTTGAAAAAAGCATACTAAGTATGTTTATGTGTGTTGTTTACTATATGAAATTCTTGTTATATCAATTTTTTCAGATTTGATTACATTTCTCCTTTAAAAAATCCCTGACTTTATATACAGGTACATGAACACACAGCATGACAATCACAAGCACCTGGACAACAAAATGGAGGAGATAAGCAAGACAATTAACAGAGAGACCAGGGAGTGTAGGGATGGGGACCCACCACCTGAGAGCAACATGCTTACAACTGTTATCTTGAAGTTCTAGGGTGTAGAGAGCCACAGAAACGGTTATGGTAGGCCGGATTTGGCCCACGGGCCTTGAGTTTGACACATGCGATCTAGTGGTACTAAAAGTAACAAAAGAAGAAAAAAAAAACAGCCAAATATGTCAGCAGTTTAGCTAACAGACTTTGGAATGGGTACATTTTGTCCTTGTCAAACCTGTTGAAGAGAACCAAACTAAATACTCTGAAACTCAAACAACTTACTGTATAACAGTTCATGCACCGCTAGTTGGCAGTGTAGTGCAAATATTGCATAACTTGCTGCTACCAATTGTTGAATTTAATTAGCGGATTAGAATTAGCTTCCCCTAATTTTCATAAGACATTAGTGCTTTTGAAATTGCGGACCTAAATAAATCAATTAGTGCTTTAGAAATAGCGGAACT
Organism: Garcialebias charrua; assembly: GCA_038048925.1. NCBI lineage: Eukaryota > Metazoa > Chordata > Actinopteri > Cyprinodontiformes > Rivulidae > Garcialebias > Garcialebias charrua. The sequence goes on along the minus strand of JBBPBX010049887.1, from coordinate 4,192 downwards.
AATTTTTGGATTAGCGTTGCCCACCACTGAGGACTAGTTTGAAGGGACTTTTTATTTCGAATAAGGGAGTGGAATTGTGGAATGTTTTGGAAAAAGATGTTAAAGATGTAAAATCTGTGATGAAATTAAAAAAAATTGTCAAGTCTAAACTACTAGCAAATTACTAAAGCTTCAAGTAATGCATCCTAATCTATTTGTTGATTATTGAGTGTGAAATGTTACTAAATTGATCTGTTGTTTTTGGTAGTTAATTGTTTGAATTGATTGTTTGTAAATTGTTTGTTTTGTTTTTTGTGGTAAAAAAGGGGCAGACAAAATAAGAAAATTTTCTTCTTTCTGCCACCTTTCATTTTATGTATTTTGATTTTTTTCTCATATTTATGAAATGTTTTTTTCCCATTATCTTTTATGTTGTTTTTCTTAAATATGTAAAATGAATAAAACTTTCATAAATAAATAAATAAAGCTCTAAAAGAGCACAGAATGTCATGATTTCAACTCCCTGCCTCCACTGCTGTCAGCCAGCTGCAAATGCTCAGCCACGCCCACTTCTCCGCTCTGCACGCTAATCAGCTGATCAGCTGCAGGACTCCAGGAGGAAGTTTACCCTGCAGCAGTAAGGGCTTTACAGAGGTGCATGAGGAAGCTTTTTCTGCAGCTCTGGGATGCACAAAGATGTAGCACATGCCAAATAGTTTAAAATAATTTATTTCAAATAAAAATTCCATGTTGATCGTGCAGCTCATCCATTAATCAGCCATTTGTGTGTCATGTCCAATCTTGTTTTGAAAATCCGCAATAGAGCGAATCTGCGATAAACAAACTGCAAAGTAGCGAGTGCCTACTGTATGCAGTACTGTACATGTGTAACGACAGTAAAATTTACCCTTCTTACCCTTTATTCTAATACTTGAGAAGGGCAGCACGGTGGCACAGTTAATAGAGCTGCTGCCTCTCAAAGAGCAGGTCGACTCGGTTCAAATTCCAGCCAGGTGCCTTTCTGGGTGGAGTTTGCATGTTATTTCCATGGATGCGTGGGTTTTCTCAGGGTACTGTATTCTGGTTTCCGCACAGACTAAAAACATGCATGTTAGTCTGATTGGTAACTAAATTGTCTCTAGGTGTGATGAGAGAGTGAATGATTGTTTGTCTTGTTTGTCTCTATATGTGTCCCTGTGATGGACTGGAGACCTGTCCAGGGTGTCTCCCGCCTCAGGCTGGACATGGGCACCAGTGACCCCGCGACCCAAAATGGAAGAAGCGGGTAAAGAGAATGGATGGACCTGAGAACACAACATTATGCAACAATACTGAACATTTCCTTAATCCATTGAAAAAGGTTTCCTGCACCATTCTGTTTATTTCTGACAGCCAGTCAAAGATGGATCTTTTAAGATCAAAGGAGTCCTTTTGGCAAAGGCAGATTTTCATTTTCCTCCACGGTTTTTGAAGAGGTTTAAGTCGAGACTCATTATTGTCATCATTATTTTGTGCTGTTGGATGTTTGTTAACAATATGATACAAAGTATAAATGGTAAATGGTAATGGTAAATGGAGCTTATTAATATAGCGCTTTCCAGCCCCCTATGAGGGGCCCCAAAGCGCTTTACAATACCAACCATCCACCCATTCATACACACATTCATACACCGGTAGCGGGAGACTGCCATGCAAGGCGCTTTTTAGTCCTACCGGGAGCAACTCCGGGTTAAGTGTCTTGCCCAGGGACACAACGACACATGGTGTGGGGAACCGGGATTCGAACCTCCAACCTTCCGATCGGGGGACGACTGCCATTACCACTACGCCATGGCCGTATAACACTTTCATATGTTTAAAGCATACAGAGACAGACTGATAGCCTCTCATTAGTTGCTGTAGGTAAGGTTTACAAGTTTAAATTTTTTTTGTCATTCACCCATAAATTGATTTACCAAAGAACTTGAGTTAAATTTTGACCTAGAATACCGACAATCCTTTTTTTTTTTTTGGTGCTTTCCTTTTAATTATGATATTCACTTGGCCTTTGCCTACAGAAATCTTTATGATTCAGTGTGTAGTATCTTTAGAGGTCTTAAAGTTTTGTAATGGTAAAACTTTTTGATAACTTTTTAACTGTTAAAAATTGTATACTTTTTTACAATAATATGAATACAATCTGATTGTTTTCTTGTCTTGGTTTTTAAAATCTAAACTGGAATAATCACATTTTACCCTTATAATACCATAATTTACTGGTTAATTCAGACAAGATGAATTTAAAGGAAAAATAAGTATCTTTTTGGCTATGTTTATTAACTAACAACTACATTTGCAATTCATCTTGTAATATGTTCTGATTTAATGAATAGAACACTTCTTGTTGCTATTGATAAATAACTATAGACATGTAAGTGCGATTTGTTAGCTTTGCTGTATCATTATATCAAAACTCACTGCCATGAAAGGTGGATAATCATGTACAGTTTTTGCTCACATGTTAGTATGCTTGGATCAATAGGTATCTACCGTAGTTAGAAGTTGCTGTGGTAGTAGCTGAGGGTCATCCTCAACACATACTTTAAGCATAAATGTGGCTGGCATGCTGTAGCAAAATAAAGAAATAAGAAAAGTTAAAAAAAAAAAGATTTGCAGATGATCAGGTGTAGACTTCATCAAATTTATTACAAAGCTTTGGAGAACAGCCAGACCCACAGAGAGGCAATACATTACAGGTACTGAACATTGTCTTGCCTTGTCCTATCCGAGTTTCTGACCCATTATGACTTGCTGAAATGTAAAGGTTGGTTTTGTAGAAAGCACATCAGGAGCCTGACCCTCCTCTTTGCCTTGTCCTAGTGTTTTCCAGAACCGAACCCAGGCGGCTAACAGTCTCACAGAAAGCAAAACATTTTCAAGGTTTCTTAATGAGCGTCTCTATCCAGCTGTCCACTAGCGCTGTCATTCCACAGTGTTAGCAAAGCAGTACAATATCAAAGAATGGTGTAATAACATTCACAATGACCTTAAAGTAATAAAAGGTTTATAAAGATTACTAATAAAGTAAAATAGCGTGACCGCAGCAGAAGTGTGGAGTAGTCTCAGGAGGATCAACCCTCACAAAGCAACCGGACCGGACAACATGAAAGTGCTGAAAGAATGTGCCGATCAGCTCTGTGATGTGCTGGCCGACATCTTTAGCACCTCACTTGCTCTGGAGACGGTTCCCACCTGCCTGAAGACCGCCACCATCATCCCAGTCCCAAAAAGCTCCACAGTGACTGGTCTAAATGACTATCGGCCAGTGGCCCTCACCCCGATAGTTGCCAAATGCTTTGAAAAACTGGTCATGAGTCACATCATAACATCCATCAACATCAATGAAGACCCTCATCAGTATGCGTACCGCCCCATGTTTAGTCTACCCAGACTACAACAAAGAGTTTTACTTGGAAGTGGGCTTCTCAGCTCATTGCATAAGTGCAGGTCTGTACCAAATACACGACAGAGACAAACGTGTAGTAGCCTACGCCAGCAAAACGATGGCAGGCCCCGAGTTGAGATTCTCAGACTGTGAGAAAGCTCTACTGACCACAGTGTGGGCAGTTAAACATTTCTCCAGCTACATTGGTGGACAGAAAATAGTTGTGGAAACACAACACCAGCCAGTGACTTTTCTTAACAGTGAACGCATCAGAGATGGTGTGGTGACAAACTCACGTGTTGCAACGTGGCTCATGGCGCTTCAAAGTTTTAACCTAGACATACGTTATGGTCAAAACAAGAAGTCTCATCTGGGGACGGACTTGGCAATCTGCCAGAAGTGTACACAAGATGTACCAGCCACCCAGCCGCCGGTTGAGGAAAAATCCCCAGTAACTGAAGACCCGAATCACCACTTCTTTGATGACAATATCTGCAAAGATATGACAACATTGTACGTGGATGGATCTTCATTCCTCCGCGACAAAATCTGTAGGGCAGGTGTTGGAGGAGTTCTCCTCCAAGACCAAGAACAGATAACTTTCAGCTACAAATTAGGCTCTCAGACTTCTCAGTACGCTGAGATTGCAGGAATCCTAATAGCTCTCCAGATGGTAGTAGAACGCTCCATCAAGACGCTAGTCATCTGCACTGACTCTAACTATGCTCGTTTAAGTTTCGCTTGTCACCTCGCTGTGTGGAAACTGAATGGTTTCCTAACAAGCGACAG
>JBBPBX010049886.1:0-25185 GCA_038048925.1 Garcialebias charrua | reverse complement strand
AGAGAAGAAGACCAAATGGTGGAAGCTAAAGAAGGAAGAATGTTGTGAGAAATTCAGAGACGAGCTGTTAAAGGCTCTGGGTGGTAAGAAAGAGCTTCCAAGTGACTGGGCTACTACAGCAACAGTAATTAGAGAGACAGGTAGGAAGGTACTTGGTGTGTCATCTGGACAAAGAATGGAAGATAAGGAAACCTGGTGGTGGAATAGTGAAGTGCAGGACGCCATTCAAAGAAAGAGATTAGCCAAGAAGAAATATGACTGTGAGAGGACTGAAGAGCGGAGACAGGAATATAAGGAGATGGGACATAGAGCAAAGAGGGAAGTAGCTAAGGCAAAGCAGAGGGCGTACAATGAGTTATATGGGAGACTGGACACTAAAGAGGGCGAGAAGGACTTGTACCGATTGGCAAGACAGAGGGATCAGGCTGGAAAGGATGTGCAGCAGGTTAGGCTTATTAAAGATGGGAATGGGAATGTTCTAACAAGTGAGGAGAGTGTGATGGGAAGATGGAAGGATTACTTTGAGGAGCTAATGAATGAAGAGAATGAAAGAGAAAGAAGAGTGGAGGTAATAGAAACTGTGGACCAGGAAGTGGGAAAAATTAGTGAGGGTGAAGTCCGGAAAGCTCTGAAAAGAATGAAGAAGGGGAAGGCAGTAGGACCTGATGACATACCAGTGGAGGTTTGGAAATGCCTTGGAGAGATGGCAGTGAGGTTTTTGACTCAAATATTTAATGGAATATTTGAGGGTGAGAAAATGCCTGAAGAATGGAGAAGAAGTGTGCTGGTTCCCATTTTTAAGAACAAGGGTGATGTACAGAGTTGTAGCAACTACAGGGGAATTAAGTTGATGAGCCACACGATGAAGATCTGGGAGAGAGTTGTGGAAGGAAGGCTTAGACAAGAGGTGACTATCTGTGAGCAGCAGTATGGTTTCATGCCAAGAAAGAGCACCACAGATGCCATCTTTGCTTTGAGGATGTTGATAGAGAAGTACAGAGAGGGTCAGAAAGAACTCCATTGTGTGTTTGTGGATTTAGAAAAAGCATATGACAGGGTGCCAAGAGAAGAGGTGTGGTATTGCATGAGGAAATCTGGAGTGGCAGATAAGTATGTTAGACTGGTACAGGACATGTATGAGGACAGCAGGACAGTGGTGAGATGTGCTGTAGGAGTGACAGATAGCTTCAAGGTGGCGGTGGGATTGCATCAAGGATCGGCTCTGAGCCCCTTCTTGTTTGTTCTGGTGATGGACCGACTAACAGATGAGGTCAGGCAGGAATCCCCATGGACTATGATGTTTGCAGATGACATTGTGATCTGTGGTGAGAATAGGGAACAGGTGGAAGACAACTTGGAGAGGTGGAGGTATGCACTTGAAAGAAGAGGAATGAAAGTCAGCCGTAGTAAGACAGAGTACATGTGTGTGAATGAGAGGGAGGCGGTGGAACAGTGAGGCTACAAGGAGCAGAGGTCACAAAGGTGCAGGACTTCAAGTACTTGGGGTCCACTGTCCAGGAAAATGGGGAATGTGGTAAAGAGGTGAAGAAGAGAGTCCAGGCAGGATGGAGTGGATGGAGAAAAGTTTCAGGAGTGATTTGTGACAAAAAGGTGTCAGCAAAGGTCAAAGGAAAAGTTTACAAGACAGTGGTGAGACCAGCTATGTTGTATGGTCTGGAGACAGTGTCATTGACAAAAAGACAGGAGAAAGAACTGGAAGTAGCAGAAATGAAGATGCTGAGGTTCTCCTTAGGAGTGACAAGGATGGATAAGATCAGGAATGAGATAATCAGAGGTACAGCACATGTTGAACAACTGGGAGATAAAGTTAGGGAGGCCAGACTGAGATGGTTTGGACATGTCCAGAGGAGGGACAGTGGGTATATTGGTAGAAGGATGTAGGGCTGCAACAACGAATCGATAAAATCGATAAAAATCGATTTTTAAAAGTGTTGGCAACGAATTTCATCATCGATTCGTTGTGTTGCGCGATTATGCATCTTTCACGGCGCCGCGGAGCAGTTTTGTTCACCGGTAAAGGTTTGTCAAAGCTGGCTGAGCTTGACTGAATAAAGTTTGAAAAAAAAAAAAACTGTAGCGTCAGCGTGTTGCGCCTGCGCGTGTGTGGCTTCTGAACAGAGCGAGGAGGGAGGAGGAAACCGAGCAGAGACTGTTTTCAAAGTCTATTTTACAAATGACCAACGCGACGCAGAGAAAACTGTAAATAAGTCCTACAACGTGTGGGAGTTCGACGCTTCATAGATAAAAAAGCTTTGAAAAGTGATGACGTGACACGAGATAACCACGCAGATGAAATGTAAACATGACGGGCTTCACCACGGTGTGAATGAAGGAAGATCAGCAGGTTTGTTCTGTTTCAAAGAGAGAAAACGTGATGCCAGTGTCTCTGGCAGCTGAAGCTGCTTGTTTCTTAGCTGTGACAGAGAATGTGTGTGTTTTTATTTTTAATGTAACGATACAAGCAGTGTTTAAATGTGTTTTATAAATAAATCTAACACAAAGATGGTGATAATTTAATGATTTAGCTTCAACTTTTAATTTGCTGGCAAAGTCTGAAGTCACTGCATTGTATGGAAGGATGAATTGCATTTAAACAGGAATTACAGTAATTTATTCATCTACTCAAGTGTGTGTAATTAGTATTTTATATTTGTGTGTGTGTGTGTGTGCGTGCGTGTGCTTGTGTGTTTAACCAAGTGAAACAAGGCATTTCTTGAGTTACTGTAAATTATGATATAATACATATAAACTCTCTCTCATTCCAGAAAACAACAATGACAGCCTTCATGATGGACAGACATCATGCACACCACAGCAAGCAGCAGAGACTGAAAGATCCTTACATGAACGTCACTGACATGAGGCCTCTGTCGATGGTTGAAGACGAAGGCTTCACTGCCATGATACACTTTTAACCCAGGTTACAATGATCCACACTTGTAATGGTAAATGGACTGTACTGTACTTATATAGCACCTTTCTATCTAATTGATACTCAAAGTGCTTTACATTGTTTATAGTAGTGTAAAGCACTACATGTCCTCATTTACCCATTCATACAGCACTCTACTAGATTACAAAGAACAAATCATTCTAAAGAGACTAATCAGAGCTTTAGCTCACATTCATACACCAATGGGGCACAAACATGGGGTTCAGTGTCTTGCCCATGGACACTTAGGCATGTGACTGCTGGTGGATTCCAACCCCCAACTCTTGCATTGGAGGACGACTGCTCTAACAACTCAGCCACAGCTGCCCCATCCAGGTTAAAACAATCCACACCTTTAATCCAGGTTACACTTGTCCCTCAAAAACACATTTTACAAAGTAGCTACATTTTGTGCAGGTATAAATAATACATTTGTATATATGTTTGTGTACATTTATTTTTTATTGAAGCTGACTAACTTTATTTTTTAATTATTCAATATTTTACTAACAGAATAGTCAAGTAGCAACCTGTTTTTTGTGCGATTTGATATGTCAGTCAAATTTTGGAATAAAGAGGTGATAATTAAAACTTGTTTCCTTTTTTTTTTTTTTTTGCCGATTCATCGATGAATCGAAAAAATAATCGGCCGATTAATCGATTATTGAAATAATCGTTAGTTGCAGCCCTAGAAGGATGTTAGAAATGCAGCTGCCAGGAAAAAGACAAAGAGGGAGACCAAAGAGGAGATATATGGATGCAGTTAGAGAGGACATGGAGGTAGTTGGAGTGAGGACAGAGGATGCAGAGGACAGAGTGAGGTGGAGGAGGATGACTCGCTGTGGCGACCCCTGAAAAGGGAAAAGCCGAAAGAAGAAGAAGAAGAATATAATAAAACAAAAACAAACAAACATAAGAAATTGTCATAACTTACGTGTGCATGTAGTCAGCTGGAGGCTCTCAACACATTTAGTCAAGTATTAGAGAATTCAGTGAGGCCTAGGTCAGAGGATATGGACATCAGAGATTGTAAAATAAATTCAAATCATGCAGGTAACAATTAATGAAGAACCCCAACTGACATAATTAGAAGTAAAAGCCAAAATACTGTATATAAAATGACCAATAAATACACTTGAAATGCATCAATTAAATTAAAAAAAGGAGAACTTTACCTCATGTTTTATAATTTAATTTACCTTCATATTTATTTTTATGCTTTGTTCCAATAAACTTTACATACTGTTTTTAAAAACATATTTTTGTGTTCCTTTTTACTTGTATCTGCATTTGTGCCTCCCAATATTTATATTGTAAATATTTATTTATTTTATATTTATTCCCCCAAAAGTCTTTTTATTTCCATGTGTTTTTACACTTCTCTGTCACCCGTTTTTACTTCATCTTATGTATTTCTGTCTCATGATGTAAATAAGGTGGGCTGAGCTTCTTGGGTCAGCTCCACTTCTATTGGTCAAAAAAACAGGAAGGAGCAGGATCCATGTGTAGATCTACTGTGCATGAAGCAGAAATGCATAAGGTAATGTCAAAACAGGAGACATAGAAATGTAAGACCCATTTAAAAAAGAAAAACTTGTGGGAAAAAAAATATAAACAATAATTGAATATAAACATTAAAAGGCACAAATGCATCTACAAGAAAAACAAAAATATATATTTTAAAAATACAGTAAATTTCTCCTTTGTAATTTAATTTGTGCATTTTTAGTGTATTTATTAATTTATCAGTCCATTCATATACATGCTTTTACTTCTAATTATGTCAGTTTTGATCTTCCATAACAATGAACATACCAAACAATGGAAAACAAAAACCAAAGTAGCCAGCACTTACCCATTACAGGGTTGGCCTCACAGGTACTTCTTTGTGTACAACTGGATCCAGAAGCTTTAGGTATTTTTCTCCCAGACTAGCCGAGGGAAAAAAAAGACAATGTAGTACTGAAATGTGTGTGTATACAGTATTTAAATGTTAAAATTTACAGATTATACCTGACAACAGGTCCAGAGGAAAATGTTGGAGCAGGTAGGTGGGACTCGAGACCTTTAAAACAAAAGTACATTTACTCTTAAAGTACAAATGATATGGTTGCAGACGTACTAACCAAACCAGCAACCAAGATGAAGTTGAAAAAGTATGAAATGTTTGTTTGGTGTATGAAGAATTTATTTAGGTTTGAAACATTAAGAGCCTGAGGGAGTTACCCAAAATGTGAGCAAGTGGGGGTGTTGACATTATGAATGTTTTTGTATTGCTCTCATTTTGTTTGAATTTGTTTTTCTTTATAGGCTTGTTTTGTTGCTCAGATGCATGTGACTTTTAATTTACTGCACCTGTGCAGCTTTAATTAATAAAAGGTGTGTGCTCCTTCAAACTCTGGGTGAATGAAGTGGAGCAACATGAAACCAAACCATGTTCAAGCGTCACGTTTAATGCTGAGAGCAAAGTGAACTCTGTCAACAAAAAATCAGTGTCTTAATTGCTTTACTCAAACTACCGGTACTTAGAAATTACCTCTCAATGACGAGTGGCTCACTTTACCGCAGTTCTCAAGGCTAGGTTCTGAGTCTGACCCAGTTGTGTCAGATGGGGTTGGATTGAAGAGCTGAGAGCAGAGAGGCACAGCTGATCTCTGACAACCTGCAGAATCAAAGAGAACATGTGATAAATCTTTAGTTTCTGTTCTACATGCATCACTTTGATGCTTCCATCAACTTAGAGACAAATAAAGAGCATTCAAACCTAAAGATTCGCATCAACAAGGGACAAACACCTCTGCTGTGTTACTATGAACAGTTTAGCACCACCACCACCAAAGTCTGGCACTCATATTAGCCTGCCTGTGTGTCTGTTAGCAAAATATCTCATGTTCCAGTAAATCTTTAATGAAACTCTCAGAAAGTAATTGACTCTCAAGACCTCGTGAATGAGATATATCTTCCTTCAGCCTCTTGTTTAAGCAGCTACAAAAACAGTATGTTGCTGAAATACGTATTTAAAGTAAATTAGTATCTCAGCCTGGCTGCGGTTATTGTTCTGCTAGCTAGTGAGCGCATGTGTGTTAACAGACGCGACGCAAACATCGTGAGGATGCGGGGCCTGTCTCTTTGAAAAACCATCCAGGAACTAAGCCAAAAAAAAAAAAAACGTAGCATATATGGCTTATTTAAACGCTAGAATAACCTAACCTGCAGTGTTTTACTTGCCTCAAATTATCTGCCTCAGCAGCATACACGACACACCCGTTTTAGCTCGTTGTTAGCTTAGCTTTTAGCAACAGCAGGTTTTGTTCATTCAACTGAACAGAGCTAAAAAAGCTAGCAAATAAACAAAACCGAACCGACCTTCAACTTCCAACTGAATGTCCAGTCGTCGTCCAGAGTCTGACCAGTCGACGTCTAATAAAAAGCAAGTTTTACGAGCGCTGAATCCGACACAACAACAGCTTCTTGTCCAACAGTTGAAAGGAAATGGCTACATTTGAAAGAAGCGCGCGAAGCAAGAGGCGTTGATTGGTTGGATATGATCACATGCTACTTCACCCGATAAACAAGAGTGGCGTTGATTGGTTAGGACAAAGTTCACATGCAACCTGACAAGCAAGAGTGGCGTTGATTGGTTGGGACGTACATGATCATATATATATATACAACAATATAAAAAAACAGCTCGAGCTGTTTCAAAAAACTGACAAAACGTTTAAAACAGAAGTACTAAAAATAAACCAGTGTGAAAATACTTTGTGTAAAATATCTTGGCCAAAAGTTTAAACATAAGTATAGATTAAGTATACTTAGACTTTTAGTTTATTTTTAGTATAAGTCAAGTATTGTGTAAAATAAACTTGGCCAAGTATACTTTTGATAAGTACCTAAAAAGTATACTGAAAGTATACTCTTATTTTTTTAGTTTAAAATTAGTGTACTTTAAGTATACTTGCATATACTACTTTTTGGTAAGGGATCACTTCTCTCAGTGCTGCGTCTGTTGCTTAAAAAAAATAAAGCCAAGGAAGGCGCAGTTGGCTTGCAGTCTGGGACCAGATCAGAGCCAGATGCCAGTCTTTGTAAACCTCTGAGGCTGGCGCATTCGGTCTGCAGGCAAAAACCGGATCAGAACCACACCCAGCGCAGGTGTCAGTGCAGCTCATGATCTCAGAATCGGGGTGGAACTGGCACACAACACCACGCCGTCTCTGACTGTTATGCGGATCTGGCGACTTGTAAACGAGCCCGGTAAGGAGTTGGCTCAGAGTTGTAAACCGCATCTGACTGTTATGCGGATCTGGCGACTTGTAAACGGATCCGGCCCAAATGTAAATGCTGTCTGGGTATATATATATATATAATATAGAAATATATAAATAGCGGTTTAAATTAGCTTCCCCTAATTTGCATAAGACATTTGTGCTTTTGAAATTGTGGACCTAAAAAAATTAATAAGCGTTTTAGAAATTGTGGAACTAATTTTTTAATTAGCGCTGCCCACCACTGGTTGTTGCTGGTGGAGGCGTGAACAAAAGCACAACTCTATCTCCTCCCCTCCTTGTCTCTCGACACGCCCATTTTGAGGGTGATTTTGGATCTGCTTAGGGGAAGGAGTGACCGTCTCAACCTGGTTTTAGTTCCTCTTTAAAGACCGTGTAAAGTAAAATTAAATGTGTGTTTTGAGTTTGTCACACGGCATAAATATGTGTTATTAATCACCCATATAAATCTGCCTGATTAAAAACATTGTTTACCTTATAAAATTAAGTCTCAAAAATAATGAAAATACACAATTGTGCCTTGGTCTGAAACGTTGGGGGCGTGTCAGCGCGTGGGCGTGGTTTCAGCACAGTACTACGCCCGTGTCCTGCCCAGTGAAGAACTGCGGTAAAGTGAGGATGTTCGCGAATGCTGGCAGCCTAATTGGAGTTCTCCAGCTCTACTCATTTGAACCTCCAGAGCCAGACTCTTAATCAGACAGTGACCACTATGACGGTCTGCATCGTTCTTCACAGCCTGAGCTGTGTGTGGAGAGGCAGACAGGTGCAGCAGAGATCCAGTGAGTAAACCTGCTCTGTTTTTATCTGAGCTCTGGCTGTAACAGCAGCTCATTTTTCCAAGAGTTACGCTGTTTTTAGTGCACAAACAACTCTGGTTTTGTTTTTAAAGTTGAGGACACAACTATAATTCATAACTCCGCTGTTATGTGTTTAATAATAAGCGCTATTTTAGAAGATGAGCGGACTCGCTGCACCCGGTCCGACCCGGTCACATCGCATGCGGGGTCTGTGTTGGTGATTAAAATATAGAGTAATCACGTTGATAACTAAGTATGCAATGGACCTGTCGCATTTTCTTAGCAAAAAAGGAGCTATAGCTATTGCTATCTGATGCTATCTGCGATTCGCGAGTGAACGGCTCCACCGAGGCAAGAACTAATTTATACGGCTGGAGCTGCAGGGGGTGGGGCTTTAGACCGCGTGACGAAACGCAGTCACATTTAAAACACGCCCAAAAAATCCTGAAACAGAAATATCGTTATACACAGTTTGATCTATAACTCCAAAATTAATTTATCTACAATTTTGAGACTTTTTACTCATTTACAATATTACAATTATGACGTTTATAATGTTTATTGAAGAAAATATTGAAATTCACTTTACACGGTCTTCAAGCATGACTGAAATGGACTAAAACTCATTTCCTCTGACATCTTGTAGGTTCAAGGCTGAAACATTATTCAAAGCGTACTAATTAGTTTGAAAGGGCTGACTTCTCAAACAGCCCGTTACACATCACTTTTATTGGAAATCTTTCATGTCAGAATGGCAGAGCGGTCTAAGGCACTACGTTCAAGTTGCCATCTACCCTGGAGGCGTGTGTTCAAATCCCACTTCTGACATACTTTCTTGATTACTGTACTTCTACTGGATGTCCCCTGGTTTTGTACTCATCTATGTCAACATATGGTATCCAACAGTTCCAGTAAAAGGCCTAAAGTTCACATAAGGCTTGTTTTCAGCTTTAAGCATGACTGAAAAAGACCAACTGGGTTGCACTTATAGATGAGTAGGGGAAAGAATGAAAACTTTTCCAAAGTGTAATGTTTCTAAGGGCTAACTTCTTGTATGGCAGCAGGTTAAATTTCACTTTACATAAAGGTTCGCTTGTCAAGGTGGCCGAATTGTCTAAGGTGTTGCGTTTGGATTGCAGATTCCTCTGGAGGCACGTTCCTTCTCACCACTGTAGTGGGACAGCACTCTCATGTCAATTACTGGATGTGGGCCTCTTCACATCTCTCTGAAACTCTGAGTGTTACTTTTCTTGAGCTCTCAAGGAGACAAGTGGACACTATTTTTGTTACAATTATTTTGAATTAATGGACACCAATCAATCAGAAAGAACTTTCTTTTAATGTGTATTAATTCAGAATTGATCAACAGTATACTTTTGTCATTTAATGATGATCTGTTACTTGCATGAGTTTGACCCTTCTACTAGTTTATTTCTGCAGAACAAGCAGGCTTTGAATCTAAGGCACAAGTTCAGGGTAAACTTTTAACTTGCAGCTTCTTTTGTGTTGTCTGTGAAGTTAGCCATAATATTCTCTGTGCTCACAAGCGGCCATCTGGCCGATTCTATAAACAAGTTTTCCTACTGTCCTTCAGAGACCTTCTGCCTATGGGGATGAAAAATCCATCCGTTATTTTGTTAAACCAACCAGTAGCCATTCAGGAGGTGGGCAGACTCCGCCCTCCATATAAAGTCTTACTTTCGTTTGGACTTTAGTGCGTTGGAGCGAACTAACTAAACAACTTGGTTTTCTCTGGAAGCTGGTGAATGTCCTGGTCAAATGTCAATTAGATCTACGTTCTCAGCCGGAGTTACAGTAAAGCCTTACTGTGCCTCATTCACTCATTTCTGAAAGAATTTGTTTTCTGAGAGTTTTATTTTGAAAGCTCAGTCAGAAGCTGGCTTTGTTCCTGCCGGGAGAAGCGCTCTTTTGCTCGTCTGAATCAGCACACATGCGCGGAAGTCATTTGGACGTGAACTGGACAACACAGTCCGTTAGTGTCCACAAAACTTCAACTCTTATCTCCAGAGACGTTCGTCAACAGGTAACGAGGCGTTGATTGTGTTCTGAACGTGTGAAAAGTCCAGCTGAACTCGTGGTGGGAAAGTGTCACCCTGTCATTTCAAAATAATTAACTTCCTTTAAACTCAGCTTTCATTCAATCCTATTTTCTTCCTCCTTATTCTTATTTTTCTTAAGCCATTAATCTGTTAAGTAAATGTGCCAACAGGAAAGTTAAACCTAACTTGTCTGTTTGTTAATTTGAATTCTTGTCAAAGTAGTTAGTAAATCAGAGCTAATATCGATACAAATGTTTAATGTACTTTTATGATTGTTTCAATAAAAGGTCTATTTTCTGGTGGACCAACATAAGTTGAAGTCTCTCGTGGAATTACATTTTGTCTAGTCACAGTCAAAGCAATTTAATACCGGAAAAAGGGTGAACTCGCGAATGAATTTGAGTCAGATCAAGTCTGCTCCTACTTCTTCTGGAATATTTTGCTGGTCAGCAAACTGACCAAAAGTCCAATATTACTATATTAATGGTGACCCGTAAGTGTTTAATTTCATATATTACTACATTAAGGGTGACCCGTAAGTGTTTAATTATGCTTATATTATTACACCACGTAAACTATTTCTTGATTACTACTACTGTCTTTCCCCAGATACTTAACTCCTCTATTTCAAGATCTTGTACCAAAAACGTCCAGCTAAGAGCCTGCACATGCACTTACATTAGTTATTACTGTATCTGGATTTTGCATGACTGAAAGGGACTTAAACTGGGTTCCAGCTACATCTTACAGGTGCACAACTGAAACGTTATTCAAAAAGTACCATTTAGTTTGTAAGTGCCAACTTTTAGTACAGCCAAATGCACATCACTTTACAAAGATTCATACATGGCACGGTGGCACAGTGGTCTAAGTCACTGCACTAAGATCGCATTCTCTGCTTGAGGCGCAGGTTCTAATCCCATTTCTGATAATTTTTCTTGATTCCTTCTAGTGTATGTGGCCATGTAATACACTCCTCTGTCAAGATCTGGTATCAAGCAGGTCTTCTACAAAGCACACCCATTTCCTTTATGTAATTACTGTATTTGGTTTAAGCATGAGTGAAAGAGATTAAACTGCATTCTAGCTTCATTTTAAAGTTGTACAACTGAAGCAATAGACAAAACATACCATTTCGTAACCGCCAAATTTTCATACAGCCCTTTACACATTACTTTACAGAACAGCATAAACATCAAGGGCTGTCGGGTAGTCTAAAGCGCTGTGTTAAGGTTGCAGTCTTCCCTGGAGGCATGGGTTCATATCCCACTTCTGACAAGTTCCTATTAACCTCTATTGTACATTGCCAGGTAAGTGATTCTTCTATTTAAAGATCTGATGTCCAACAGGTCTTGTACAAAGAGTATACCTTCACTAATGGATCTTATATGTTTTAAGCATGACTTGAAAAACTTCAACTTTGTTTCGTCTATATCTGACAAGGGATAATACTGAAAGATTATTCAATGTGTAATCTTTAGCTTTTCAGGGCCAATGTCTTTTACAACCTGATAATTTTCACTGTATCTAAACAGTTACTTGTCAGGATGGCTGAGCGGTCTAAGGCGTTGCGTTAAGGTCGCAGTCTCCCCTGGAGGCGTGGGTTCAAATCCCACTTCTGACATACTTTCTTGATTACTTCTACTGTATGTCCTCATGTAAATTGCTCCAGTATGTCAAGACCTGGTATCCAACAGGTCTTGTACAAAGAGAGCACATTCAGTCAACCACAAATATTATCTAGTTTAAGCATGACTGAAATGGACTAAAACTCATATCCCCTGACATCTTGTAGGTTCAAGGCTGAAACATTATTCAAAGCGTACTAATTAGTTTGCAAGGGCTGACTTCTCAAACAGCCCGTTACATATCACTTTTATTGGAAAGCATTCATGTCAGAATGGCCGAGTGGTCTAAGGCGCTACGTTCAGGTTGTAGTCTCCCCTGGAGGCGTGGGTTGAAATCCCACTTCTGACATACTTTCTTGATTACTTCTACTGTATGTCCCCAGGTAAATTGCTCTAGTATGTCAACACTTGGTATCCAACAGGTCTTTTACAAAGAGTGCACATTCAGTCAACCACAAATATTATCTAGTTTAAGAATGACTGAAATGGACTAAAACACATTTCCTCTGACATCTTGTAGGTTCAAGGCTGAAACATTATTCAAAGCTGACTAATTAGTTTGCAAGGGCTGACTTCTCATACAGCCCATTACACATCACTTTTATTGGGAAGCATTCATGTCAGGATGGCCAAGCGGTCTAAGGCGCTACGTTCAGGTTGTAGTCTCCCCTGGAGGCGTGGGTTCAAATCCCACTTCTGACATACTTTCTTGATTACTTCTACTGTATGTCCCCAGGTAAATTGCTCTAGTATGTCAACACTTGGTATCCAACAGGTCTTTTACAAAGAGTGCACATTCAGTCAACCACAAATATTATCTAGTTTAAGAATGACTGAAATGGACTAAAACACATTTCCCCTGACATCTTACAGGTTCAAGGCTGAAACACTATTCAAAGCGTACTAATTAGTTTGCAAGGGTTGACTTCTCAAACAGCCAGTTACACTTCACTTTTATTGGAAAGCATTCATGTCAGAATGGCCGAGCGGTCTAAGGCGCTACGTTCAGGTCGTAGTCTCCCCTGGAGGCGTGGGTTCAAATCCCACTTCTGACACACTTTCTTGATTACTACTACTGTCTTTCCCCAGATACTTAACTCCTCTATTTCAAGATCTTGTACCAAAAAGGTCAAGCTCAGAGCCTGCACAAGCACTTACATTAGTTATTATCTGGATTTAGCATGACTGAAAGGGACTTAAACTAGGTTCCAGCTACATCTTACAGGTGCACAACAGAAACGTTATTCAAAAAGTACCATTTAGTTTGTAATTGCCAACTTTTAGTACAGCCAAATGCACATCACATTACAAAGATTCATACATGTCATGGTGGCACAGTGGTTTAAGTCACTGCATTTAGATCGCATTCTCTGCATGAGGCGTGGGTTCCAAACCTATTACTGATAATTTTTCTTGATTACTGCTAGTGTATGTGGCCATGTAATACACTCCTCTGTCAAGATCTGCCATCAAACAGGTCTTCTACAAAGCATACCCATTTCCTTTCTGTAATTATTTGGTTTAAGCATGAGTGAAAGAGATTAAACTGCCTTCTAGCTTCATTTTAAAGGTGCACAACTGAAGCAATAGACAAAACCTACTATTTAGTAAGCGCCAAATTTTCATACAGCCCATTACAATTTACAGAACAGCATAAACATCAAGGGCGGTCGGGTCGTCTAAAGCGCTGTGTTAAGGTTGCAGTCTCCCCTGGAGGCATGGGTTCATATCCCACTTCTGACTCAAGTTCCTATTAACCTCTACTGTACATTGCCAGGTAAGTGACTCTTCTATGTAAAGATCTGTTGTCCAACAGGTCTTGTACAAAGCGTATACCTTCACTTATGGGTCTTATAGGGTTCAAGCATGACTTGAAAAACTTCAACTTCGTTCCATCTATATCTGACAAGGGATAATACTGAAAGATTATTCAATGTGTAATGTTTAGCTTTTCAGGGCCAACGTCTTTTACAACCTGATACTTTTCACTGTATCTAAGCAGTTACTTGTCAGGATGGCCGAGCGGTCTAAGGCGCTACGTTCAGGTCGTAGTCTCCCTTGGAGGCGTGGGTTGAAATCCCACTTCTGACATACTTTCTTGATTACTACTACTGTCTTTCCCCAGATACTTAACACCTCTATTTCAAGATCTTGTACCAAAAACGTCCAGCTCAGAGCCTGCACATGCACTTACATTAGTTATTATCTGGATTTAGCATGACTGAAAGTGACTTAAACTGGGTTCCAGCTACATCTTACAGGTGCACAACTGAAACGTTATTCAAAAAGTACCATTTAGTTTGCAAGTGCCAACTTTTAGTACAGCCAAATGCATATCACTTTACAATGATTCATACATGGCACGGTGGCACAGTGGTCTAAGTCACTGCACTAAGATCGCATTCTCTGCTTGAGGCGTAGGTTCTATTCCCATTTCTGATAATTTTTCTTGATTACTTCTAGTGTATGTGGCCATGTAATACACTCCTCTGTCAAGATCTGGTATCAAGCAGGTCTTCTACAAAGCACACCCATTTCCTTTATGTAATTACTGTATTTGGTTTAAGCATGAGTGAAAGAGATTAAACGGCATTCTAGCTTCATTTTAAAGTTGTACAACTGAAGCAATAGACAAAACATACCATTTCGTAACCGCCAAATTTTCATACAGCCCATTGGACATTACTTTACAGAACAGCATACACATCAAGGGCTGTCGGGTCGTCTAAAGCGCTGTGTTAAGGTTGCAGTCTTCCCTGGAGGCATAGGTTCATATCCCACTTCTGACTCAAGTTCCTATTAACCTCTATTGTACATTGCCAGGTAAGTGATTCTTCTTTTTAAATATCTGATGTCCAACAGGTCTTGTACAAAGCGTATATCTTCACTAATGGATCTGATATGTTTTAAGCATGACTTGAAAAACTTCAACATTGTTTCGTCTATATCTGACAAGGGATAATACTGAAAGATTATTCAATGTGTAATCTTTAGCTTTTCAGGGCCAATGTCTATTACAACCTGATAATTTTCACTGTATCTAAACAGTTACTTGTCAGGATGGCTGAGCGGTCTAAGGCGCTGCGTTAAGGTCGCAGTCTCCCCTGGAGTCGTGGGTTCAAATCCCACTTCTGACATACTTTCTTGATTACTTCTACTGTATGTCCCCATGTAAATTGCTCCAGTATGTCAAGACCTGGTATCCAACAGGTCTTGTACAAAGAGAGCACATTCAGTCAACCACAAATATTATCTAGTTTAAGCATGACTGAAATGGACTAAAACTCATATCCCCTGACATCTTGTAGGTTCAAGGCTGAAACATTATTCAAAGCATACTAATTAGTTTGCAAGGGCTGACTTCTCAAACAGCCCGTTACATATCACTTTTGTTGGAAAGCATTCATGTCAGAATGGCCGAGCGGTCTAAGGCGCTACGTTCAGGTTGTAGTCTCCCCTGGAGGCGTGGGTTCAAATCCCACTTCTGACATACTTTCTTGATTACTTCTACTACCAGGTAAATTGCTCTAGTATGTCAACACTTGGTATCCAACAGGTCTTGTACAAAGAGTGCACGTTCAGTCAACCACAAATATTATCTAGTTTAAGAATGACTGAAATGAACTAAAACTCATTTCCTCTGACATCTTGTAGGTTCAAGGCTGAAACATTATTCAAAGCTGACTAATTAGTTTGCAAGGGCTGACTTCTCATACAGCCCATTACACATCACTTTTATTGGGAAGCATTCATGTCAGGATGGCCGAGCGGTCTAAGGCGCTACATTCAGGTCGTAGTCTCCCCAGGAGGCGTGGGTTCAAATCCCACTTTTGACATGCTTACTTGATAACTTCTACTGGATGTCCCCTGGTTTTTTACTCATCTATGTCAACATATGGTATCCAAAAGTTCCTGTGAAAGGCCTAAAGTTCACTTAGGCCTGTTTTCAGCTTTAAGCATGACTGAAAAAGACCAACTGGGTTGCACTTATAGATTAGTAGGGGAAAGAATGAAAACTTTTTCAAAGTGTAATGTTTCTAAGGGCTAACTTCTTTTACAGCAGCAGGTTAAATTTCACTTTACATAAAGGTTTGCTTGTCAAGGTGGCTGAATTGTCTAAGGTGCTGCGTTTGGATTGCAGATTCCTCTGGAGGCACGTTCCTTCACACCACGTAAAGTATTTCTTGATTACTTCTACTGTCTTTCCCCAGATACTTAACTCCTCTATTTCAAGATCTTGTACCAAAAAGGCCCAGCTCAGAGCCTGCACATGCACTTACATTAGTTATTATCTGGATTTAGCATGACTGAAAAGGACTTAAACTGGGTACCAGCTAAATCTTACAGGTGCATAACTGAAACGTTATTCAAAAAGTACCATTTAGTTTGTAAGTGACAAATTTTAGCACAGCCAAATGCACATCATTTTACAAAGATTCATACATGGCACTGTGGCACACTGGTCTAAGGCACTTTGTTAAGATTGCATTCTCTGCTTGAGATGTGTTTTCAAATCCCATTACTGATAATTTTTCTTGATTACTGCTAGTGTTAAAAAGGTGGTTAAAAAGCTCCGCGGTGGCAGGGCTCCAGGGGTGGATGAGATTTGTCCTGAGTTCCTTAGGGCTCTGGATGTTGTAGGGTTGTGTTGGCTTATGCGACTCTTCAATATCGCGTGGACATCGGGGGCAGTTCCCTTGGATTGGCAGACTGGGGTGGTGGTTCCCCTATTCAAAAAGGGGGACCGTAGGGTGTGTTCCAACTATAGGGGATCACACTCTTAAGCCTCCCTGGTAAGGTCTATTCAGGGGTTCTGGAGAGGAGGGTCCGTCGGATAGTCGAACCTCGGATTCAGGAGGAGCAGTGTGGTTTTCGTCCTGGTCGTGGAACACTAGACCAGCTCTACACCCTCAACAGGGTCCTGGAGGGTGCGTGGGAGTTTGCCCAACCAGTTTACATGTGCTTTGTGGACTTGGAAAAGGCATTCGACCGCGTCCCTCGGGGGGTTCTGTGGGGGGTACTCCGGGAGTATGGGGTACCAGGCCCTTTGATATGGGCTGTTAGGTCCCTGTACGACCGGTGTCAGAGCTTGGTCCGCATCGCTGGCAGTAAGTCGGGCTCGTTTCCGGTGAGAGTTGGACTCCGCCAAGGTTGCCCTTTGTCACCGATTCTGTTCATAACTTTTATGGACAGAATTTCTAGGCGCAGCCAAGGTGTTGAGAGGATCCGTTTTGGTGGCCTTAGAATCTCTTCTCTGTTTTTTGCAGATGATGTGGTCCTATTGGCTTCATCAGTTCGTGATCTACAGCTTTCGCTGGAGCGGTTTGCAGTCGAGTGTGATGTGGCCGGGATGAGGATTAGTTCCTCCAAATCCGAGGCCATGGTCTTGAGCCGGAAAAGGGTAGCATGCCTTCTCTGGGTCGGGGGGGAGGTCCTGCCCCAAGTGGAGGAGTTTAAGTATCTTGGGGTCTTGTTCACGAATGAGGGAAAACTGGAGCGTGAGATCGATAGGCGGATAGGTGCAGCATCCGCAGTGAAGCGGGCGCTGTACCGGTCTGTCGTGGTGAAGAGAGAGCTGAGTCAAAAGGCAAAGCTCTCAATTTACCGATCGATCTATGTTCCTACCCTCATCTATGGTCATGAGCTCTGGGTTATGACCGAAAGAACGAGATCTCGGATACAAGCGGCTGAAATGAGTTTTCTCCGCAGGGTGTCTGGACTCTCCCTTAGAGATAGGGTGAGAAGCTCAGTCATCCGGGAGGGACTCGGAGTAGAGCCGCTGCTTCTCCACATCGAGAGGAGCCAGTTGAGGTGGCTCGGGCATCTGGTTAGGATGCCTCCTGGACGCCTCCCTGGTGAGGTGTTCCAGGCATGTCCCACCGGGAGGAGACCCAGAGGAAGACCCAGGACACGCTGGAGGGACTATGGTTCTCGGCTGGCCTGGGAACGCCTTGGGATTCCCCTAGAGGAGCTGCTCCAAGTGGCTGGGGAGAGGGAAGTCTGGGCCTCCCTACTGAAGGGCGAGGCAAAGCTCCGCGCTGGACCGAGTGCCGCGCCACGCGCCTGTGTTGCGCGTGGTTTTTTTTACAGCAGAGCACAGCATGAAGCAGCGTGTGGCTCCAACGTTTTCGCTCCAAATACTTGATGTCATTTGAGCAGAAGCAGGGCGGAGCGTTTAGCTACGGGACAAATTGAGGTCGCTGATTGGTCATTTGCTGACAGCCTACTGATTTGATTGACAGGTCGGGTCTGAGAACAAGTTCATTCATTCCTCCTCATCGGAGGAGGAAGTGAATGGTGACCGCTTCAAGCGATCACTTGACTTTTGGCAAAAAAACAAAAGAAAAGTCCAGATCAGCGATGAAGAAGAGGAATTTAATTCATTTGTGTGTCACACAAAACAGTCCGCCACCAGGGCAGTTTATTGTGAGACACCGCGCGCGCGTGAGCGGTCGTAAAATTTGAGCTTGGCGCGTTCGCGCGAGCGTTCAAAGGCTTGTGCAAGCGCAGCTCGCACAGCGTGGCGCCGCGTGGCCTCGCGCTCGCGCTAGCGCGGAGCTATGCCTCGCCCTTTAGGCTGCTACCCCCGAGACCCGACCCCGGATAAGCGGAAGAAAATTGATGGATGGATGGATACTGCTAGTGTATGTGGCCATGTAATACACTCCTCTGTCAAGATCTGCCATCAAACAGGTCTTCTACAAAGCATACCCATTTCCTTTCTGTAATTATTTGGTTTAAGCATGAGTGAAAGAGATTAAACTGCCTTCTAGCTTCATTTTAAAGGTGCACAACTGAAGCAATAGACAAAACCTACTATTTAGTAAGCGCCAAATTTTCATACAGCCCATTACAATTTACAGAACAGCATAAACATCAAGGGCGGTCGGGTCGTCTAAAGCGCTGTGTTAAGGTTGCAGTCTCCCCTGGAGGCATGGGTTCATATCCCACTTCTGACTCAAGTTCCTATTAACCTCTACTGTACATTGCCAGGTAAGTGACTCTTCTATGTAAAGATCTGTTGTCCAACAGGTCTTGTACAAAGCGTATACCTTCACTTATGGGTCTTATAGGGTTCAAGCATGACTTGAAAAACTTCAACTTCATTCCATCTATATCTGACAAGGGATAATACTGAAAGATTATTCAATGTGTAATGTTTAGCTTTTCAGGGCCAACGTCTTTTACAACCTGATACTTTTCACTGTATCTAAACAGTTACTTGTCAGGATGGCCGAGCGGTCTAAGGCGCTGCGTTTAGGTCGCAGTCTCCCCTGGAGGCGTGGGTTCAAATCCCACTTCTGACATTCTTTCTTGATTACTTCTACTGTATGTCCCCAGGTAAATTGCTCCAGTAAGTCAAGACTTGGTATCCAACAGGTCTTGTACAATGAGTGCACATTCAGTCAACCATAATTATTATCTAGTTTAAGCAAGACTGAAATGGACTAAAACTCATTTCCCCTGACATCTTACAGGTTCAAGGCTGAAACACTATTCAAAGCGTACTAATTAGTTTGCAAGGGCTGACTTCTCAAACAGCCCTTTACACTTCACTTTTATTGGAAAGCATTCATGTCAGAATGGCCGAGCGGTCTAAGGCGCTACGTTCAGGTTGTAGTCTCCCCTGGAGGCGTGGGTTCAAATCCCACTTCTGACATACTTTCTTGATTACTACTACTGTCTTTCCCCAGATACTTAACTCCTCTATTTCAAGATCTTGTACCAAAAAGGTCCAGCTCAGAGCTTGCACAAGCACTTACATTAGTTATTATCTGGATTTAGCATGACTGAAAGGGACTTAAACTAGGTTCCAGCTACATCTTACAGGTGCACAACTGAAACGTTATTCAAAAAGTACCATTTAGTTTGTAATTGCCAACTTTTAGTACAGCCAAATGCACATCACTTTACAAATATTCATACATGTCATGGTGGCACAGTGGACTAAGTCATTGCAATAAGATCGCATTCTCTGCATGAGGCGTGGGTTCAAATCCCATTTCTGATAATTTTTCTTGATTACTTCTAGTGTATGTTGCCATGTAAAACACTCCTCTGTCAAGATCTGCTATTAAACAGGTCTTCTACAAAGCATACCCATTTCCTTGCTGTAATTATTTGGTTTAAGCATGAGTGAAAGAGATTAAACTGCCTTCTAGCTTCATTTTAAAGGTGCAAACTGAAACAATAGACAAAACCTACCATTTAGTAAGCGCCAAATTTTCATACAGCCCATTACAATTTACAGAACAGCATAAACATCAAGGGCGGTCGGGTCGTCTAAAGCGCTGTGTTAAGGTTGCAGTCTCCCCTGGAGGCATGGGTTCATATCCCACTTCTGACTCAAGTTCCTATTAACCTCTACTGTACATTGCCAGGTAAGTGACTCTTCTATGTAAAGATCTGTTGTCCAACAGGTCTTGTACAAAGCGTATACCTTCACTTATGGGTCTTATAGGGTTCAAGCATGACTTGAAAAACTTCAACTTCGTTCCATCTATATCTGACAAGGGATAATACTGAAAGATTATTCAATGTGTAATGTTTAGCTTTTCAGGGCCAACGTCTTTTACAACCTGATACTTTTCACTGTATCTAAACAGTTACTTGTCAGGATGGCCGAGCGGTCTAAGGCACTACGTTCAGGTCGTAGTCTCCCCTGGAGGCGTGGGTTCAAATCCCACTTCTGACATACTTTCTTGATTACTACTACTGTCTTTCCCCAGATACTTAACTCCTCTATTTCAAGATCTTGTAGCAAAAAGGTCCAGCTCAGAGCCTGCACAAGCACTTACATTAGTTATTATCTGGATTTAGCATGACTGAAAGGGACTTAAACTAGGTTCCAGCTACATCTTACAGGTGCACAACAGAAACGTTATTCAAAAAGTACCATTTAGTTTGTAATTGCCAACTTTTAGTACAGCCAAATGCACATCACTTTAAATTTCATACATGTCATGGTGGCACAGTGGTCTAAGTCAAGGCACTAAGATCGCATTCTTTGCATGAGGCGTGGGTTCAAATCCCATTACTGATAATTTTTCTTGATTACTGCTAGTGTATGTGGCCATGTAAAACACTCCTCTGTCAAGATCTGCTATTAAACAGGTCTTCTACAAAGCATACCCATTTCCTTTCTGTAATTATTTGGTTTAAGCATGAGTGAAAGAGATTAAACTGCCTTCTAGCTTCATTTTAAAGGTGCACAACTGAAGCAATAGACAAAACCTACTACTGTATTTAGAAAGCGCCAAATTTTCATACAGCCCTTTACACATTACAGAACAGCATAAACATCAAGGGCGGTCGGGTAGTCTAAAGCGCTGTGTTAAGGTTGCAGTCTCCCCTGGAGGCATGGGTTCATATCTTTATACTATTCATATTTTTATACTATTATGAAAAACACTCAGAACAGTGTTACACTTTTACTATTTTATGCTTATGTTTATTAAATGTTTTAGTGTTTAGTGTTTAGATGGTTACTGTTGCACCGAGGGACTGAGAGAAACGCAATTTCGGTCCAGTGTATGTCCTGTACATATTGCAGTTCTGACAATAAAGTTGACTTTGACTTTGACTTTGACTTTGATATCCCACTTCTGACTCAAGTTCCTATTAACCTCTACTGTACATTGCCAGGTAAGTGACTCTTCTATGTAAAGATCTGATGTCCAACAGGTCTTGTACAAAGCGTATACCTTCACTTATGGGTCTTATAGGGTTCAAGCATGACTTGAAAAACTTCAACTTCGTTCCATCTATATCTGACAAGGGATAATACTGAAAGATTATTCAATGTGTAATGTTTAGCTTTTCAGGGCCAACGTCTTTTACAACCTGATACTTTTCACTGTATCTAAACAGTTACTTGTCAGGATGGCCGAGCGGTCTAAGGCACTACGTTCAGGTCGTAGTCTCCCCTGGAGGCGTGGGTTCAAAACCCACTTCTGACATACTTTCTTGATTACTACTACTGTCTTTCTCCAGATACTTAACTCCTCTATTTCAAGATCTTGTACCAAAAAGGTCCAGCTCAGAGCCTGCACAAGCACTTACATTAGTTATTATCTGGATTTAGCATGACTGAAAGGGACTTAAACTAGGTTCCAGCTACATCTTACAGGTGCACAACAGAAACGTTATTCAAAAGTACCATTTAGTTTGTAATTGCCAACTTTTAGTACAGCCAAATGCACATCACTTTACAAAGATTCATACATGTCATGGTGGCACAGTGGTCTAAGTCACTGCACTAAGATAGCATTCTCTGCATGAGGCGTGGGTTCAAATCCCATTACTGATAATTTTTCTTGATTACTGCTAGTGTATGTGGCCATGTAATACACTCCTCTGTCAAGATCTGCCATCAAACAGGTCTTCTACAAAGCATACCCATTTCCTTTCTGTAATTATTTGGTTTAAGCATGAGTGAAAGAGATTAAACTGCCTTCTAGCTTCATTTTAAAGGTGCACAACTGAAGCAATAGACAAAACCTACTATTTAGTAAGCGCCAAATTTTCATACAGCCCATTACAATTTACAGAACAGCATAAACATCAAGGGCGGTCGGGTCGTCTAAAGCGCTGTGTTAAGGTTGCAGTCTCCCCTGGAGGCATGGGTTCATATCCCACTTCTGACTCAAGTTCCTATTAACCTCTACTGTACATTGCCAGGTAAGTGACTCTTCTATGTAAAGATCTGTTGTCCAACAGGTCTTGTACAAAGCGTATACCTTCACTTATGGGTCTTATAGGGTTCAAGCATGACTTGAAAAACTTCAACTTCATTCCATCTATATCTGACAAGGGATAATACTGAAAGATTATTCAATGTGTAATGTTTAGCTTTTCAGGGCCAACGTCTTTTACAACCTGATACTTTTCACTGTATCTAAACAGTTACTTGTCAGGATGGCCGAGCGGTCTAAGGCGCTGCGTTTAGGTCGCAGTCTCCCCTGGAGGCGTGGGTTCAAATCCCACTTCTGACATTCTTTCTTGATTACTTCTACTGTATGTCCCCAGGTAAATTGCTCCAGTAAGTCAAGACTTGGTATCCAACAGGTCTTGTACAATGAGTGCACATTCAGTCAACCATAATTATTATCTAGTTTAAGCAAGACTGAAATGGACTAAAACTCATTTCCCCTGACATCTTACAGGTTCAAGGCTGAAACACTATTCAAAGCGTACTAATTAGTTTGCAAGGGCTGACTTCTCAAACAGCCCTTTACACTTCACTTTTATTGGAAAGCATTCATGTCAGAATGGCCGAGCGGTCTAAGGCGCTACGTTCAGGTCGTAGTCTCCCCTGGAGGCGTGGGTTCAAATCCCACTTCTGACATACTTTCTTGATTACTACTACTGTCTTTCCCCAGATACTTAACTCCTCTATTTCAAGATCTTGTAGCAAAAAGGTCCAGCTCAGAGCCTGCACAAGCACTTACATTAGTTATTATCTGGATTTAGCATGACTGAAAGGGACTTAAACTAGGTTCCAGCTACATCTTACAGGTGCACAACAGAAACGTTATTCAAAAGTACCATTTAGTTTGTAATTGCCAACTTTTAGTACAGCCAAATGCACATCACTTTACAAAATTCCTACATGTCATGGTGGCACAGTGGTCTAAGTCACTGCACTATGATCGCATTCTCTGCATGAGCCGTGGGTTCAAATCCCATTACTGATAATTTTTCTTGATTACTGCTAGTGTATGTGGCCATGTAATACACTCCTCTGTCAAGATCTGCCATCAAACAGGTCTTCTACAAAGCATACCCATTTCCTTTCTGTAATTATTTGGTTTAAGCATGAGTGAAAGAGATTAAACTGCCTTCTAGCTTCATTTTAAAGGTGCACAACTGAAGCAATAGACAAAACCTACTATTTAGTAAGCGCCAAATTTTCATACAGCCCATTACACATTACAGAACAGCATAAACATCAAGGGCGGTCGGGTCGTCTAAAGCGCTGTGTTAAGGTTGCAGTCTCCCCTGGAGGCATGGGTTCATATCCCACTTCTGACTCAAGTTCCTATTAACCTCTACTGTACATTGCCAGGTAAGTGACTCTTCTATGTAAAGATCTGTTGTCCAACAGGTCTTGTACAAAGCGTATACCTTCACTTGTGGGTCTTATAGGGTTCAAGCATGACTTGAAAAACTTCAACTTCATTCCATCTATATCTGACAAGGGATAATACTGAAAGATTATTCAATGTGTAATGTTTAGCTTTTCAGGGACAACGTCTTTTACAACCTGATACTTTTCACTGTATCTAAACAGTTACTTGTCAGGATGGCCGAGCGGTCTAAGGCATTACGTTCAGGTCGTAGTCTCCCCTGGAGGCGTGGGTTCAAATCCCACTTCTGACATTCTTTCTTGATTACTTCTACTGTATGTCCCCAGGTAAATTGCTCCAGTAAGTCAAGACTTGGTATCCAACAGGTCTTGTACAATGAGTGCACATTCAGTCAACCATAATTATTATCTAGTTTAAGCAAGACTGAAATGGACTAAAACTCATTTCCCCTGACATCTTACAGGTTCAAGGCTGAAACACTATTCAAAGCGTACTAATTAGTTTGCAAGGGATGACGTCTCAAACAGCCCTTTACACTTCACTTTTATTGGAAAGCATTCATGTCAGAATTGCCGAGCGGTCTAAGGCGCTACATTCAGGTCGTAGTCTCCCCTGGAGGCGTGGGTTCAAATCCCACATCTGACATACTTTCTTGATTACTACTACTGTCTTTACCCAGATACTTAACTCATCTATTTCAAGATCTTGTACCAAAAAGGTCCAGCTCAGAGCCTGCACAAGCACTTACATTAGTTATTATCTGGATTTAGCATGACTGAAAGGGACTTAAACTAGGTTCCAGCTACATCTTACAGGTGCACAACAGAAACGTTATTCAAAAGTACCATTTAGTTTGTAATTGCCAACTTTTAGTACAGCCAAATGCACATCACTTTACAAAGATTCATACATGTCATGGTGGCACAATGGTCTAAGTCACTGCACTAAGATAGCATTCTCTGCATGAGGCGTGGGTTCAAATCCCATTACTGATAATTTTTCTTGATTACTGCTAGTGTATGTGGCCATGTAATACACTCCTCTGTCAAGATCTGCCATCAAACAGGTCTTCTACAAAGCATACCCATTTCCTTTCTGTAATTATTTGGTTTAAGCATGAGTGAAAGAGATTAAACTGCCTTCTAGCTTCATTTTAAAGGTGCACAACTGAAGCAATAGACAAAACCTACTATTTAGTAAGCGCCAAATTTTCATACAGCCCATTACAATTTACAGAACAGCATAAACATCAAGGGCGGTCGGGTCGTCTAAAGCGCTGTGTTAAGGTTGCAGTCTCCCCTGGAGGCATGGGTTCATATCCCACTTCTGACTCAAGTTCCTATTAACCTCTACTGTACATTGCCAGGTA
>JBBPBX010049885.1:14676-25185 GCA_038048925.1 Garcialebias charrua | reverse complement strand
GTTGTCCTGTCTCCTCTCCTCATCAGCGTGATTCAGCGCACCTGTCTGCTGCTCTTTTTAAACGCACTCCAGACTCTGCCTCCCTGCCAGATTGTCTGATCGCCTTGCGCCTGAAGAAATCCAGCGTTCTGTTCCTGACCTTCCTGTGTTTTGACACTCTTCATGTTCACGGATTCTCCCCTCTGCCTTGCCCTCAACGGATTATTTCTGCCCATCGGATATCTGGACCTCGACTCTCGCTCTGCCTACTGACACCGACTCTCGCTGAAACCCCACGGATAAGTACTGCCTCTTTGCCTCTCTGTGTATGACCCACGCCTGTATCTTGACCACGATCTGGACTCTTGGAGCTGTTGTTAATTATTGGAACCAAGCCGCACTCAAGCAGAAGAGGAGCCGTGCTCACGTGTCACGTGACCCTGCTGCACCTCCGACCCCCCCTCCCTCTGACGTCAGTGCAGCCTTTGCATCACCAACTGTGATTAAACTCTGCAGGTTAGTGATTTGAACTCCTCACGTTCTTTTAAACATCAAGTTTATCCCAGTCACCAACTTGTTCTCTCTCCCTGCAGAGTCTCAGCGGACGTTCCCCTTTTTCTGACAAGTGGCAGATAATAAACTTTTTTCGTTCACTCCTGTGTTGTGGTTGAATTTCCGGGTCCCCATTGTGAATCATTACATTATTATTATTATTATTATTATTATTATTAACTGTTCATGATGTGAAAATGATTAATATTCCCTCCAAACACACGATTAACAAGTATTACATCCACATGACGCAGTGAAATAAAGGACGCGCAAAGTTGTGCCAAAAATAAATTTAACAGGAACGGATTCATTCAGCCTTACTGGAGGTTATAATAAATAGTGTAACACGCAGAGCATTTATTTAGAAACAGATATAATTTTCCGATCTAGGATATGGCTTATCAGCCGTTTTCAGAAATAATAATTTTTCAGTTTGGCACTGCTGCTGCGCTCTGGGGAGCCGTGCATCACGCGTGCATACAGAAGCAGCGGTCAAACTGTTCCACAGAGGGAGCTGCAGGTCGATCGGGACTGTGCAGTCCAGTCCACACAAAGCCGGATCATGTCCAATGGAATGTCTCATCCATATGATTCCAAAGGCTGAGTGGTCGCGCTTGGAGCGCGCGCGCACCCTCACCGGTGTCGACACGGCAGCTGGAGGTGTTTCATTATCTGCGTTTATTGTAGATTTCTCCAAAATGACACGTGAAAGTACACCTTATATAACTTGTAGGAGAGTAAAAGCTTCACAGACAGACTGCGCACAGGGCTGGGGCGGGCGCAGCGTCTGGAGACGCCAACATCACGTGATGTCATGAAATGTCTCCACCAAGACGCACAGACTCGTTTCTTCACATCATCTACATAAACAAAGATCTATGTTCTAGCAAACATCCAAGTAAGTTCCTCTGTGTTTACAGTAATAATGGTAATAAACTCGTGCGCAAAGTTAATATTTCCACACAGAATGAATGAATGAGCCGGTTCGCGCACCACAGCAGGGTGCGCATACCGACACACAATCACTCGTTCTTTGCATGATGAACACATTTTATTACTATTCTTACTTAGGATGTTTGTCCTCACTCATATTATATTAAATTCATTATTTTCCCGAATCTAGAAATGATTTCTGATCGCGCAGGGATCAAACAAACATGTCCTTCACACATGCAGGAAGTAATTTGCATCTGTTTAACATATGTAAATGTAGGCGTGTCAGGGGAGGTGTCTCACGTGCGCTCAGTTCCACGTCAATTGTGATGTACAAAAGGAATGTGCGTGGATTCAGGTGTACGCACAGTTTGATAAATCTGGATCTTTTTGTGCGTAGACACTTTTCTGGATTTCACCGTACGTCACTTTTCAGTAGGAAATCCACGCAGGTTTTTGATACATGAGGCCCCTGGACTTTATTTATTATACTATGCTTTAGACTATTTTTTTCCTTCCTTGCACTTTTTAGAATTTACCATGTCCTGGATGACTGAGAATCTTCACTCGCTATTATCGACTCAAACGGCCTGCCATACCCCACATTCTGCTCTGCTTCGATCGAACCTTGAAAACAGCTGCCAACTCGGCGAATTAGACCATTAAAGTGCATTTATTAAGCAAATGATAGACTCAGACACACCTCCTCTGCTACAATTTCGAGCTAACAAATATTGTTTATGTGATTTTCTTGTTATATTTCAGAGAAACGAGCCGTTCCGCCATCTTTTTTTTTTTTTTTCCTAAAAGCCTCTCGGCTGTTGCCTGAAGTCAGTCTCTGAAACGGTCTTTCGCAGTCCAAAAAAGCTAAGAAACAGTTGCATGACTCACTGGAAATATGCTTAAAGTTAGAAAACACTCACCTGCGCAGACACTTGAAAAATCTTTTCATTGCACGTCACTCCATCCAGCTCCCTCTGAAAATTTTCATCGGCCAGCAAATACAGAAAAGCCTGAACCTCCGCGTTTGACCACGGTTGTGACATAATTATTAGCCTGTGTTAATTCTCAAAAATGTGCTCCTCCAACTTGTTGTTCTAGAGTTTGGCGGGACGGCAGTTTGCATTTCCTGGAAGACTGAATCTTCTTCTTCTTCTTGGCGGATTGCAAACAACGTTCAGGTGCATACGCCACCTACTGGAGAAGACTGAATCTCCGCCCTCCGACCTAGGACTACGCCCCCTGACCAATCAGTGACCACACTGTGCTGATGTCATAACTGGACCCAACAAGAACCAGACCTTTGTACCTAGTTGAGGCAGGCACCAAAATAGGACCGGTTTCACGTGAACAGGACCCTGTGGGTACACCCCATAACTAGTTGTTAACTAGTTACGAACGAGCCCGAACGAGCGCGAACAGGACCTGTTGATAAGAGGCATTAGAGTTAACAATCAGCCTAACATGCATGTTTTTGGACTGTGGGAGGAAACCGGAGCACCCGGAGAAAACCCACGCATGCACGGAGAGAACATGCAAACTCCACCCAGAAAGGCCCCCGGACCAGGATTTGAACCGGGGACCTGCTCGCTTAGAGGCAGTCAAAGTCAAAGTCAACTTTATTGTCAGAACTGCAATATGTACAGGACATACACAGGACCGAAATTGCGTTTCTCTCAGTCCCTCGGTGCAACAGTAACCATCTAAACACTAAACACTAAAACATTTAATAAACATAAGCATAAAATAGTAAAATAGTAAAAAAGTGTAACACTGTCCTGAGTTTTTTCATAATAGTATAAAAGTATGAAAATTTACACCAACACTGAAACACCAAACACCCCTAAAACACCAAACACCCAATGAACATAAGCATAAAATGAAATAATAAAAGTGTAATACTGTCCTGAGTTTTTGCATAGTAGTATAAAAAGTATAAAACGTATACAGTATCTATAAAATAAACTGAAGTTTCTAGCGTTGACATTTGCAAAGAGTCATCAACATCTCCAAAAGTTTGGTCTGTGTTGTAAAAAGCTGCACTTTCAACCTACAGAAGGAATGTTGTTGTTGGAATATGGGGGAGATGTTTTGTTTATGCTACTGGGGGGATGTTTTGAGCACACAAAAGACTTCAGCCCCAGGGGGTCACACACACCTAATGGAATGCAAATTCCTCAATCTGTCATTTTACAGTCTCCCATGGGAGCTATATGTAAAATATGTACAAGTACATATGTTTGGTATTCCTAGCTTCGATCAGATGTTTTTTGTTCATTGCAGTGAATCTCTCCATGAGCGCTGCCTTTTCAGCTGCAGCTTTAATGCGAGCAGAAGAAGTAGATGAAGCCCGAGACTGTTGTGAAGATGTTTTTGAACGTGGCTTTACACTTGAAATATTAAGAGACACTGTCTTCAGGATTTATTTCGTCCAGATCTCCAACAACTTGATCATCACCAATATTAATGTTTTCAAAGTCAAGTCAAAGTCAAAGTCAACTTTATTGTCAGATCTGCAATATGTACAGTGCAGGACATACACAGGACCGAAATTGCGTTTCTCTCAGTCCCTCGGTGCAACAGTAAACATCTAAACATTGAAACACTGAAACATATAATAATAGACATAAGCATAAAATAGTAAACCTAACACTGTCCTGAGTTTTTTGCATAGTGGTATAAGAGTATGAAAATTTACACCAACTCTAAAACTAAAACATTAAACATTTAATGAACATAATATTGTCCTGAGTTTTTGCATGCTAGTATTGTAGTTTTGTTCATTATATGGATCTCCTACTTCATGCAACCAGACCTTTACATTGTCCTTAAAATCAGAGAATGCCGTCACCTTAAACTGAAAATACACTATTTGCCTTTTCACTTCTTCTTCTGATAATGGCAAACATTAAGGGGGATTCATGTAAATCGGTTGCATCTTGATAGCACTTAATAAACTCGACAAAGTCAGAAGACACCCTTTTAATATCTTCTTGTAACGTCATTAATGCAGAGATTTTCTTGATCAATTTTGAAGCTTGCTTGCACTTTAAACTTTGTTTTTCTTGACATGTTTTTATATGAAACTCCAAGCCCTTTGGTGTAAATTTGATGGTTCTTTTCTCTTGTGGCACCTGAGTGTCATCCACTTGTTTGCTTTTAACATCAGACATTGTTGTGGTCTTTTCTTTGAATTATTTCACAAAGTCCAAAGCTGCATAGCACATTGAGAGTCCATAGCATAAAGCACAAACATATCTCTTGTTTAAAGATGTTGACTTGAGTGAGCAAACATTTCCATGATGGACGTCGGCACACGTTTTGATCCAATTATACGTCAATTTGTCACATCAAACTCATTTTTTCAGTCTTTGCAGTGAAATAATGTTAAACTCCAATAGTTTCACCGTTTTCCTTTACGGCTTAAACAATATTGTCACATACCAGCTTTGATGAATGAGTGATGTTGGCTTTCCAGGCCTGACGCAGCAAGTTACTTGATTTCTTCAAAAAACAATCCAATAACTTTTGTGATGGTAATCCTTGAGATCCATACATCCAAGATGTCCATTGATGAGGGATAAATCCTTTTAATCCACAGGCAGGTTCCTTACTTGATCCATGGGGATAGTTTTTAATTTTGTAGTGGCAATTGTTTGCCTCACCAAACATCCAATAGTTTCCATCAAGCCACTACTAAGGCACTGGGGTCAAGTTTCTCAACGCAGGCAAAATGATGGTTCAAGGTCCAAACTTGTTGATTTTTCTTGATGATTTATTGTCTCTGTTCAACAAACAATTACAAGCTTCAAACATTTCTTCTCCCTTGCCATCCCTCTTGCTCTGGTAAAAACCATAGGCCCCAAACCCAAATGCATCATGGTCCTCACCAGGCACTTCCACTTATAGAAAATTGGACCAACCCACATTACCTCCTGTCAATCAAAAACAAATATATAAACTAAACAAATTACTAACAAACAAACTTATTCTAAACAATTAGTTAATCAAAAAATACTTATTTAAATGAAACAAAACAAAGTAAGCCAATTACAAACTAAATTCAAAGACCTAACAAAAAATAGACAAATAGCTCCTACACTCCGGCCCCTAATTGTGCATACAATCACAATTACTTTAAAGAAAAAATGGGGCTATTCTCTCATACATGTCCTTAATCCTTGTGGATGTTTCTTCAAGATGATGCTTCCAGTAGCAAAATCAGTTTTGTCACAGGCCTTTCCAAAACGCTGGTCTTTGTTGTACAGAACGCACCAAGCCTTTTGCATCCTGGTTTACACTCAAGACTTTTGCCATCATCCAAGATCCTCTTGGAGCTGTAGAGTCTGCAACTAAGACAAAATTACCAGGAATGAGACACCTGTGTGTTCTTGTCCATTTTGGTCTTTCCTGCATCAGAGGTAAGTACTCGGAAAGCCATCTTTTCCAGAACAGCTCTGCCATGTATTGTACTTGTTTCCATCTTTTTCTGATGTGAAGATCACTTTGGTCAAACAGTCCTGGTGGCAAAACTGGTTTGTTTTTCAACAACAACAAATGGTTGGGTGTAAGCGCTTCAAGATCATTTGAGTCATCTGAAACCTTGGTGATGGGTCTGTCGTTTAATATAGCTTCAACTTCACCGAAGATTGTTTGAACTCTTTCATCATCCAAAACTTGTTCTTTAAGAACAGATGCCAAAATACTTCTTATGGAACGAATCAGACGCTCCCAAACTCCACCTTGGTGAGAGGCTGCTGGAATGTTGAAGTTCCATTTGATGCCATCCTGAACAAAGGCATTTTGAATTTTAGCATGGTTCAGCTCAGCCAAATTCTCCTTCAGCTCTCGATTTGCACCAACAAAATTTGTGGCATTATCAGATCTGATAGTTGAAACTGGGCCTCTTCTACAGATAAACCTCCGGACTGCATTTATACAGGGATCTGTATCGAGGGTGTAGGCAATTTCCAGATGTACTGCACGGCTGGTGCAGTACATCGCGTATCTGATGTACTGCGACATCATGGTCATTGCCAGATTCATTGGGCCTTATGCAAGAACATGTTCATCTGGGAAGATGAGACTTATTGATTGACTAATTGGCAATTTCTTCTCTCTGGATCCTTCCAAAATGTGCATTGGATGGATCCATGGTGTCAAAACTTATGATTGGATCTCATAAGTCTAACTGTCCAATTTGGTAGTGTTTGCATGTATTGTACAGGTTAAAGGTTTTTTACATGCGGCTAATTTAGTGTTTTGCGTTGTGTAATTTGTGCACGTTTTTTTATTGAACCGAGTAAAAGATCATATGTGTAGATTGATATATAACACTGTCTTAGAATAAAGATTGAACTTATAGTGAGACTGGTACTTTTTAGTGCTTTGCTTTGTAGATAAGATCATATACTTGGATTACACTGCCTTAGGATGAGGCGGGATATTATTATTGGGATAATGGGAACAGGTTATAAGTGAAGAGGACTGAGTAAATTTGGTGTGTAGAGCTTTGCTAAATGTTCCATGAGGTGACAGGAAAAAAATTCACAATTAGACAGTAAACAGAGGGTGGAATGAAATATGAGTGTTTGGTATTAAATGTTTCCTGACTATCTTTATCAATGTTTTATTGCTTTTTGCAACACTTGTGAGTTACACACGATGTCTGGAGAAAACATTTTAGTTTAGTGTCAAGTTAACCACATGAACTGTATAAACTTGGTATTTGCAATTAGGTTTTATCAGGCGCAGGGTTATGTGAGGAAAAACTGAGCTTGTTTTCCTCCCACATGATCTTGTAGCCTTCCTTGGTAAGAGATGCAACAGTCTAGTCAGATAAGCCTTTAGCGGTGCCTAGCACCACTTTGCTTTGAAAAACAGAGTGAGTAAAGACATCACACGCACGCACACACGCATGCATGCACACACACATATACCCCACCAGGTATAAAAATGAACAGTGTACTTAGAGTCTTTGAAGTCTGCCATTGAGTCTCTGATCAAGATGTCCGGTTTACATTGATGACCATATCTCCTGCCGAACTGTGAAGACTTCCCAGTTATGTCAAAGGTGAGAAGATATTGTAATTTGTTACACGTCAATGTGAGTAAGTGTGTGTATTTAAGTTTTACTGTGGCGAGATTAAACAGACACTTTGATCTTAGTAGCAAAACTGTTTGTGTATGTTATTGTTTTTGTACATCCGAGGTGACTTGTACAACTGTATGTGTTTTTACTTTTTCCTTCATTTGTCACAGTTCTCTTTAAAAAATGACAAATCATTATTTTAAAAGGAGTCTATGATTGTGTGTGTGTTTTTCTAAACAGCTGTGCTGATCTTTTCCACGAGCCTGATAATTGATTTAAAATATGATAAAACATTTTGGTTGATTTAGAAAATCATAAAATTGCGAGAATGACTGGTTCTCCTCTGTCAATCTGACAGACGCATACTTCCACATCCCTATAAGCTAGAAACAGAAAATTTCTGCATTTTTGCTTCCAAGGTGTCCAGAATGAGTACAACCACCGGCCATTTGGGTACTTACTCACCCCTAGCAGATTCTCCAAATGTAAGCAAAAGGCTCCTTGATGCCTCAGAATCCAAGGACATAGGAGCTCAGCTGTGCTTTGTCCAAATCCAGTTTTTATTCCTAAAAACATCTCATGTTCTTACAGGTCCAGAGTTATAACATTGGATGGGTTTTTTTCCTCTCTCACGTAACTCTGAGGAAGAGGCCACTTCTTATCTTCTCTGTCCTGTGCACGTGCTGTCCTACTACGTTGCATGCACAGCCACACTAAGGAAATCTGAGTGCTTGTTCGTACACTTCAGAGAGCACTCTCAAGGATTCCATCTGTCTGCCCAACGCCTGTCATGCTGGTTGTGTGAGGTTGTGTCACAGGCTTATACTTCTTCCAGATCTCAGCCTCCAGATGGGCTTAGGGCTCATTCCACCAAAGGAATTTCAACCTGCATGGGGAAGTATCAGTGTAGGACATTTGTACTGCGACATCATGGTCATTGCCAGATTCATTGGGCCTTATGCAAGAACATGTTCGTATTTTTATCCTAAATTTCTCTTACTTTTGTTCGTACGAAGCGTTCGTACGAACATGCCACGTCAGATTCAACAAACTCTTCTATCCTCAGGAAAAGTGTGTAAATGAGCTGCGTACGTATGATGAATTCCACCTGTTCTATCCACCTGCGCGTGCACGCGGAGAGGTTATTTACATAATTCCCACCCCTCAAAACACCATATAAGGCTACGTTTCCTGCCTCAGAGAGCAGGAAGTGTCCGTTCATAAAAAGACAGCGAAAAGTAAAAAGAAGAACTTAAGTGCGGAGATTGAAGTTCTGCTCTCCGAGATCGAGAAAAGAAAATCGAGAAAAGAAAATCTGTCCTTTATAGCAGCGTCACTCATGGGATGAAAGGACCAGCTAAAGCCAAAGAATGTTTGTTTATAATAAATGTGGACCTTAAAATATACACACGTCCTGGTGACGCAACTGGGAACGCATATGCCGTTAGCTGCTCCTTACCTTATCTAGACCTCGTGGGTTCGATTTTGTGAACCCACGAGTTTTTTTTTTTTCGTCTTTCTTTAGATTATTTATTCATTCCAGATTAAAAAGACTTTATGCTTTATTACTTGTTGTATTGTAAATAGTTTTCTTGTGTTTTTTAAATCTGGAATGAATTTAAAAGAAAAAAAACGTTGTCCCATGTGGGAATCGAACCCATAAGGTTCAGAACGGAGAGCGAACGCTCATCTCATTGAGCTATCGGAGCTCTATGACAGTAACAGGAGGAGGTCAATGTAAAGTCTGCGTTACCGAGACAAATTAAACTTAAATTAATTCATAATTTAAGTTTGGTTTTAGTTTGAGATTGTCATATTAATATTGTAGTGTTAGAAAATGGCATTGATAACAAATTGATTTTAATTTAAATATTTTAATCCGTTAGTCATTATTACATTTAAAATTATAATTCTAATTCAAACAGAATAACCTATTGTCAAATATAATTATGGTGCGTGCAGGGCCGGATTTATGCAGGGGCTTACAGGGGCTTGAGCCCGGGGCCCCGGAATTTTAGGGGCCCCCAGAGCCTCCGGACCCGCCCCCTGTTTTTTTTGTGTGCACGGATAGTCTCAAACACGTTGTCTCACAAAGGAGAAAACTGTTCTTGTTAGGTTTTATGTAAAACTGGATGATTTTATCTTTTATTCGCTTCAGCGCGGCCGGTCCCCTCCCGTTGCCGGTGGGGGAGGGAGGGGGTGTGTGCGGCCGGTCCCCCACCCACCGCTGGTGATAAGGAAGAGAAAGTGGAGGTGAATGGAGAAATAAAAAGTGCAGGAACGGAGGCAAAGGAGCTGGTGTAGGAGAAAGCAGGGGCGGCTGTAGAAGAAATGGAGCTGGGGCCCCCCAAACCAGGTGAAGAAACAAGGGAAGAGAAAAAATGAAGTTGCTGCAAGCGTGTTGCAGGGAAGTTTGTGTTGAAGTCCAGGCAACAATAGCTATTCAGTGATTTTATTTTGTGATGGAAGCATCATATTCTAGTTTCAAACCCTAACATGTGGTTTTGTATTTAACCAGTTCAGGGTTGTTTGTAGTTTGTGACAACTGGCATATTAAAGTTGTAAGTTGTGAAAACTTACTATTCAGTCATTTTCTGCTCATCATCTGAACCAAAGCATCAAGTGTAGAACCACTAGAATGAGGAACAGCTTCTACCCTGAGGCTGTTAGACTCATGAATAAATAAAAATAAAATAAAAAATAAACACTGCAAAATATCACATTGTGCTGATGCTGATCTGTTTTCTTGTTGCTGTGTTCATCTGTGTTCATCTGTGACCATCTGCTCATACAAACTCATGTTCGTGCCGCTGTTTATTCCCACTATATTAGGCTTAGTGTATTAATAGTTGATGTTTTTCTTAGTTAATTCTAGATGTTATTACTGTTTTTCTCTTGCATTTGTTGTTGGATGTAACTGGGACCCCGTGTACATAATCTCGTTTTCATCACAT
>JBBPBX010049885.1:0-11731 GCA_038048925.1 Garcialebias charrua | reverse complement strand
TATATATGGGCCCCCCAAGATGACTCAAGCCCAGGGGCCCCCATCCTCCTAAATCCGGCCCTGGGTGCGTGATTTCTTTAGACTCAAAATATTTTCTGAATAACGAAATACAAAGTTATTAGTGAAGAAAATCTGTCTGGATAACAGCAGACTGGCTGCTCGTAAAATATACGACAGGTCCGGACCACTCGTAAATTTTGTTTGTATCTGAAAAAAATCTTAGGATACGAAAACATTGTTGAATGCCACAAATGCTCCTAAATCACTCGTACGCACAGTTTAAGAACAAATCTGTACATACGAAGGGTTCTTGCATGAGGCCCATTCATCTGTTTTTTTGTTATGTGAAGCCTCAAACTTCTCACTGACTCAGTCTGTTCTCAGAGTTTTGTCAGGATGATGACGCAAATGTTCCACTGGGCCTCTTCAACATGCCGGTCCCACAACAGTAGGATCTGACACTACAACATTCAGACTGATGTGGTACTGTCACCCTTCCAGCTGTTCAGCGCGTTCCAGGCACATGGATTCAGATGTACATAATTACACGTGAACTGAAGGTTTGATATGCATTGTTTTCTATAATATGAGCAGGTTTTTGTGTGATTGTGGTTCCTAACGAACTCAGCGAGACATATACTACATCCTGCTTCGCCTTCAACCCATTAGCGATAGCCTTAAAGGGCGAAGCCTATACAAAATAGAATGTTGGTTACACATGGTAACCCCAGA
Source organism: Garcialebias charrua (assembly GCA_038048925.1). Classification (NCBI taxonomy): domain Eukaryota; kingdom Metazoa; phylum Chordata; class Actinopteri; order Cyprinodontiformes; family Rivulidae; genus Garcialebias; species Garcialebias charrua. Next base: position 10,999 of record JBBPBX010049885.1, on the reverse strand, counting down.
TTTTATGAGTATAGGCCCAGCCTGCCCCACTGGCTCCTAAATGACTGAAGAGGATGCTATTTTGGGAGCCAAACCCAGTCTCAGAGCAGCTTATATAGACAGGGAGCGGGGCCCACTCAGCAGGTGGGCATGGACTCGAGAGTTTTCAGTGCTATGTTGCAGTCGAGGAGAAAACCCACTAGCGATAGCCTTAAAGGGCTGTGCCTATACAGTACTCATAACCTGGGATTACAGTATGTAACCAACATTCCTAGGGAGGTAGAAGCTCTTATCAGCACTGACAGCTGATTGCACCTCTATTGGGCTGAGCTGTACCATGACTTTTTTGTACTTTTAAATATCACATGGTGATATTAATTGTTTAACTTTCTGTGAAACTTTTGGAGATTACTTTTGTAAATAATTTTACTGACCAGTCTTCCTTTGTGTGCTACTAGAACAGCACCCTCCTCCTGAGAACCATTTTAAAGAGATATCAACTCTGCCCATATTCACCCACCTGCCTGCTCTCACTACTCAGTCTGTATTTGAAAGAACCTACCTAGAACACAGACTCACCTATGTCGGAACCTGCAAAACAGAACAAAAATAGTAATTCATTGTGAAAGAAATGCTTTTTTTTGGGTCACTGAGGTCTCTTTAAGGAATATTGCAGCATTTATGCCCTTTTAATTAAATGTATCACTTGGTCTCTTACATTATAATACATCTATCTTCATTCTCTGCATCACATAATTTACTCTTGACTTTCCTCTTCTCCCTCTGTCTCCTGAAATATTTCCCTTCTCCTCATCTTCTACTGACAGCAATACAATTTCCTCCAGCCCCCTGTTTGTCCACCCGCTTTGGACGTTATCAACCATTAAATGGCCATTATCAGTTATTATCATCCCCATACGTAGCGGTCAGATTGCCCCTCCTGTACCTCCTAGGAGATTTAAAGGTACATTGTCACAGTTACAAGCAATGACAGCAGGCTTTGTCTTTAGCTACATGATTAGGTTTAGAGTAAAGGGTCTTGGGTTAGGTTTATGGTCTTGGTTAGGCTTAGGCACAAGGGTAAGGGGGTTAGGTTTAGGGTTGGTCCTCTGGGTCAGGTTTAAGGTTAGGTTTAGGAAAACGGTTACAAAAGCTCAAAAAAAAAAAAAAAAAAACACTTCCGGGTTTACGGAAACACGCTGCCTACTCACATTTATAATAACGCTGATAACGTTCTTTTAAACATGCTAGGAGGTAGATTGGACAGTTTTGACACTATATATGGGGATGACAACAGTTGATAACACCCATTGTATGGACTGACAACATCCGAACCCGCTGGTTTGTCAGTAGTACCCATGGTGGTTGTTGTTGTTAACCTGGGCCTCGACCAATCTGGTATGGTATTGTCTGTCTAAATTCACATAATTGTTTTGACAAAAGATTTTATGCAGGATTCCTTTCCTAACCCAACCCTTGAAATTAATCTGGGTTTGGGACTAGCACAATAGATGCACTGGCTTGCACTACAAAATGGCAGGTTTGCATTTTCAACTTAAGAAAGTCCCAAAATGAAAAGAAAAATCTGCAAGAAGCCACACTGACAGCAAACACAGTAGTCAAAGTCAAAGTCAAAGTCAACTTTATTGTCAGATCTGCAATATGTACTGTACAGGACATACACAGGACCGAAATTGCGTTTCTCTCAGTCCCTCGGTGCAACAGTAAACATCTAAACATTGAAACACTGAAACATATAATAATTGACATAAGCATAAAATAGTAAAACTAACACTGTCCTGAGTTTTTTGCATAGTGGAATAAGAGTATGAAAATTTACACCAACTCTAAAACTAAAACATTAAACATTTAATGAACATAATACTGTCCTGAGTTTTTGCATACTAGTATAAAAAAAAGAGTATAAAAAGTATAACTAAAATAAACTAAAGGTTTCTAGCATTGACATTTGCAAAGTGGCAAAGCAGCGTATGAGTTAATGTACACAGTATATGTATGAGGTAGTAGTTGATGTTGTTATAGAGGCAAAAAGTGGCATATGCAGTAAGGCACATTGGGCATCCCTAAATAAGACCGTTCAGAGCACATTGTATATGTATCAGCAGTGGTGTAGATATTAGAGTAGTGTAAATGTAAACAGTAGTAGTTACATGTAAGCAGTAGTAATAAAAGTAAACAGTATTAATAAATGTAAACAGAGAATGTAAACAGTATTATGATTATAGGCAGTGATGTAATACAAACATTAGTGCAAGTATGAGAAGTAGTGCAAACTGTATGAGCACATGACCGAGAGCTTAGTGAATAAACCGTTTGATGACACAGAGTCCAGTGTTAAAATCTTTGTGTTGTGTGGTAATGTGTGAGAAAGTTTTAGTGTTAAGGCAGTTCAAATGGGAGGGGGGGCAGAGCAGGCAGAGTGTTTAGCATCCTGACTGCCTGATGAACAGAGCTGTCTCTCAGTCTGCTGGTTCGAGCCTGGAGACTCCTCAGTCTCCTCCCTGATGGCAGCAGTCTAAAGCGGCTGTGTAGTGGGTGTGTGGGATCACCTGCCATGCGGTGGGCTTTCCGAGTGAGGCGTTTGCTGTGTAAGTCCTGCAGTGAGGGGAAGGAGGTGCCGACTATCTTCTCAGCTGCTCTCACAATGCGCTGGAGGCTCTTGCGGCAGGATGCAGTACATGCACCAAACCACACAGTGATGCAGCTGGTCAGGACACTTTCTATGGCACCTCTGTAGAAGGTGCTCATGATGGGGGTTGAAGCTCCAGCCCTTTTCAGCTTGCGGAGAAAGTAGAGACGCTGGTGAGCCTTCTTTGCCAGTGCTGCAGTGTTCCTGCTCCAGGACAGGTCCTTTGAGACGTGCACTCCCAGGAACTTGGTGCTGTCTACTCTCTCCACTGCGGTGCTGTTGATGGTCAGAGGGGCATGTTGGGCATCCTTCTTCCTGAAGTCCACAACAATCTCCTTTGTCTTCTCCACGTTGAGAGTGAGATTGTTGTGTCCGCACCACAAGGCCAGGCGGCTCACCTCGTTCCTGTAGTCCACATATGTCAAGGCGGCGGCCCGCGGGCCAGATCCGGCCCGCAAAACAATTATTTATGGCCCCCTGGATGATATTTAATAACTATTAGAGCCGGCCCGCAAGCCACAGAACACCGGCAGCCGGCTCTCAGCTGTTAACAAGGTGAAATGTCCGCTGCTAAGCTTCATTCTAACTCCGGCTGAAGTGGTGGAGGTGCTCAGCTTCATTCTAACTCCGGCAGAAGTGGTGGAGGTGGGGGGTGGGAGAAGTGACGATATTCCAATGCGCAGCAACACTTTCCTCAGCCCTCCCCATCTTGTTTTCTCACAGACATAGTCTCGCGAGTTTTGGGTGCAGTGACTGACGAGACTTTAAGACAGCAGTGGAGCTATCGGTGCGAAGTAAACATGGATGCTGCAGAACTAGCAAACAAGCAAACGAAAACTTATTATTTTCACACAGAGTGGGAGGAGGAGTATTTTTTTGTTTATTCTAATTCGAAGTCTATTTGCCTCATCTGTAATTCGAGCGTTGCCTTGCCCAAAAAGTGTAACTTGGAGCGGCATTTCAAGACGATGCACAAACTGTTTGAGACAGATTTCCCTCCTAAAAGTTGTTTATGGACTCAGAACATGCGGGAGCTAAAACACAAGCTTGCAGCCCAGCAATCGATCTTCACTCAGCCCAGCACAAAAGGTAAGGTTGCTACGATCGCCTCCTACCGTGTTAGCTGCATCCTGGCTCAACATAAGAAGTCTTTCAGTGATGGAGAAGTTATGAAAGAAGCGTTTATTATTCTGCATTATTCACCTGGATTATTGATCATAAATCAGGATGTTATTCTGTGTTATTTACCTGGATTATTGAGCATGCATCAGGGTGTTACGGTATTCTGTTATTCACCTGGATTATTGAGCATAATTCAGGATGTTATTCTGTGTTATTTACCTGGATTATTGATCATAAATCAGGATGTTATTCTTTTATTCACCTGGATTATTGAGCATAAATCAGGATGTTATTCTGTGTTATTTACCTGGATTATTGATCATGCATCAGGATGTTATTCTGTTATTTACCTGGATTATTGAGCATAAATCAGGATGTTATTCTGTGTTATTTACCTGGATTATTGATCATGCATCAGGATGTTATTCTGTTATTTACCTGGATTATTGAGCATAAATCAGGATGTTATTCTGTTATTCACCTGGATTATTGAGCATAAATCAGGATGTTATTCTGTGTTATTTACCTGGATTATTGATCATGCATCAGGATGTTATTCTGTTATTTACCTGGATTATTGAGCATAAATCAGGATGTTATTCTGTTATTCACCTGGATTATTGAGCATAAATCAGGATGTTATTCTTTTATTCACCTGGATTATTGAGCATAAATCAGGATGTTATTCTGTGTTATTTACCTGGATTATTGATCATGCATCAGGATGTTATTCTGTTATTTACCTGGATTATTGAGCATAAATCAGGATATTATTCTGTGTTATTTACCTGGATTATTGATCATGCATCAGGATGTTATTCTGTTATTTACCTGGATTATTGAGCATAAATCAGGATGTTATTCTGTTATTCACCTGGATTATTGAGCATAATTCAGGATGTTATTCTGTGTTATTTACCTGGATTATTGAGCATGCATCAGGGTGTTTTTCTGTTATTCACCTGGATTATTGAGCATAATTCAGGATGTTATTCTGTGTTATTTACCTGGATTATTGAGCATGCATCAGAGTGTTATTCTGTTATTCACCTGGATTATTGAGCATAAATCAGGATGTTATTCTGTGTTATTCACCTGGATTATTGAGCATAAATCAGGATGGTATTCTGCATTATTCACATGAGTTATTGATCATAAGTGTTTATTGAGGCTTTATTTAATATTTTATTTAATTCATTTATTCATTCATTTAAAAGAGACAAAATAAAACAAATTCATAAAAAAAAACATTGAATGAAAAGAGTGCAGAAAGAAGAAAAAAAACTTCTATCACCTCCTTATAATAAACATTGAACCAGTCCGGCCCTTGGCTTGTAGCAAATTTGTTTTTTTGGCCCTCGGTGTATTTGACTTTGACACCCCTGCTGTAGTCCGTCTCATCGTTGTTGCTGATGAGACCCACCACTGTTGTGTCGTCCGCAAACTTGATGAAGTGGTTGGAGCTGTATGATGGTGTGCAGTCGTGTGTTAGCAGGGTGAATAGAAGGGGGCTCAGTACACATCCTTGTGGGGCCCCTGTGTTCAATGTGATGGTGCTAGATGTGTTACTCCCGACTCGTACTGTCTGTGGTCTCCCAGTCAGGAAGTCTAGCAGCCAGTTACACATTGAGGTATTCAGCCCCAGACTGTCCAGTTTAAGGATGAGCTGTTGGGGGATGATGGTGTTGAATGCCGAGCTGAAGTCGATGAACAACATTCTAACATAGGAGTCCTTCGTGTCCAGATGTGTGAGAGCTGTGTGAAGGGCAGAGGAGATGGCATCGTCGGTTGAGCGATTAGGTCGGTATGCAAATTGGAAGGGATCCAGGGAGTCAGGGAGGACAGATGTGATGCTTTTCATGACTAGCCGTTCAAAGCACTTCATCAGGATGGGGGTGAGTGCTACTGGGCGATAGTCATTGAGGCATGCGGGCGTTGCCTTCTTTGGGACAGGGATGATGGTGGTGGCTTTGAAACAGGTGGGGACGATGGCCTGGCTCAGTGAGATGTTAAAGATGTCCGTGAAGACCGCTGCGAGTTCCCCTGCACAGTCCTTCAGCACACGACCAGGTATGTTGTCAGGACCAGAGGCCTTCCGGGCGTTAATCTTGATGAATGATCGCCTTACGCTGTCTGAGGACAGCGTCAGCACCTGGCCATCAGGAGAGGGGGGGAGTTTATGTGCTGGTGTGCTGTTACTTGCCTCGAACCGAGCAAAGAACTCATTCAGTTCATTCAGCGCAGAGGCTGAGCTGTCACAGGTCTGGGGGGGTGGTTTGTAGTTTGTGATGGTCTGTATTCCCTGCCACAGACTGCGTGTATCCCTGCTGTCCTTGAAACGGTGAGCTATTTTCCCAGAATACTGCCTCTTTGCCTTTCTGATGCCCCGGTCCAGGTTGTTTCTGGCTGCCCTCAGGCCCACCTGATCTCCCGCTTTGAAGGCAGCATTCCTGACTTTCATGAGTCTGTGAACCTCAGCTGTCAGCCATGGCTTCTGGTTAGCCCGAACAGTGATGGTTTTAAGGTTGGTTACATCATCAATGCACTTGGTGATGTATGAACATACAGTGTCTGAGTACTCCTGGAGACATGTGGTGTTGTTTGTGGTAGCAGCTTCTTTGAACATACTCCAATCTGTGGTGTCAAAACAGTCCTGGAGTGCCTCTGAAGACCCCTCTGGCCACACTCGTATCTGTTTGCGGACTGGTTTTGTGACTTTCACCAGTGGCCTGTATGCTGGCTTTAGCATGACACAGATATGGTCCGAAGCACCAATGTGGGGGAGGGGGACAGCTCTGTAGGAATTTTTCATGGTGGTGTAATTATGTTAGTAATATGTCAGTAATTATGTTACTTGCTTGGCCACATTCCCACTAAACAGTAGACGTCCAGGGGACGTCGAGGTGATGTCTATATAGAGCCCGTTGGTCGAAGACCAATTCTAGACGTCGCCCCGACGTGCAAACAAGGTCTATTTTTGACGTCTAACCATGACTGCATTTGTACGTCGTATGAACGTCAGTTTTGGAGGTGATCTGGACCCGCTTCACAGAGTTAAACTTTTAGGACTATAAAAGTGCAGTTAGACAATTGATTTATTAAGAATGTTGTTTTTTAATGACATTTTAATGCATTTCCTCAATTCTTTTTTATTTTTTTTACAAATTAGACTTGTCCGTCATTTGAGAGTCCAATTCTAGACGTCGCTCCGACGTGCAAACAAGGTCTAATTAGGACGTCTAACCATGACCGCATTTGTACGTCGTATGAACGTCAGTTTTGGATGTTATCTGGACCATGTTCACAGAGTTAAAACTTTTAGGACTATAAATTTGCAGTTAGACAATTGATTTATTAAGAATGTTGTTTTTTAATAACATTTTAATGCATTTCCTCAATTCTTTTTTTCTTTTTTACAAATTATATATACTGTATATTATTTATTTGAAGAATATAATTGTTGTTGTTGTTGTTGTTGTTGTTGTTGTTGTTGTTGTTGTTCTTCATTCATTCAACCTTTATTTAGGCAGGTTAGACTCGATCGACTCATTTACAAGAAACCCCATTTATTCCACGACGTCGAGGTCACACACAGTGCTTTAAGTGGAAAAAAATAAGTGCCGGTACCCTCCCTAATGTCATAATAATATGCATACCTGCAAACTCAGAAGGGATGAAAAGGGTGACAAACGTTGCGCCAACCCCCCCCCGAAAGATTTTGTAATTTTTTAACATGCTTCAAGTAAAAGTCATTTACTAACCTAATTTAATGAGGACATAAATAGGAAAGATTGTGTCAACCAAAAAATTAACAACCAACAACAGCAGCAAGTCAAATACAGCAGAACATTTTGCTAACAATGCGCTGCTCCGAGTCAACAGATGCATTTAAAAACTTAAGACTTATCTCTTCAGACAGGCTTTTGGTTAATTTTGTACATTGATTTTAGAGTTTATGTTTTACCTTTTTGTATAGTACTTCTGTGATTTTATGATTTTATTTTTCCTTTTGTAAAGCACTATGTGACTCTCATGTCTGTGAAATGTGCTATATAAATAAAACTTACTTACAGTAAAAACTCATTTCTTAAATATGCTGGTGAAGATGTTTTGCCAGAAATTTTGAATAAAGTAGATGCCATTTCCTGCATTCTTGTGTATTTTAACAAGTTGTTAAACATCTATGTTTACCTACATGTAAACATGATTCACTAACTATTTTAGAGACATCTAACAAAATAAAGTCAGGTCCTGTGGACAGATTAAAAAATTGTTGAAATTATCATCATGAATCAGGATATTTTAGACACCTCATTTAACTAGTTCATCCTGTTTTTAAATTCACTACTGTGGCTAAGATAATGAAATTAATGTGATACTTTATCACAGTGGCTTTAGGGGTGCAATTGACTGTTATTTCGTTAATTTTTATTTAGTTTTATTTGTAACACAACATGCCATTTTACTAAACAATGGTTACACTGCATGTATAAAAATATTAACTTTACCCACACTTTCCGCTTCCCTCGCGCTCTGTTGAACTCGCGCTGCAGAGTTCTGTTTTTTTACAGAGTTCGCTGTTGTCTCCTCCCCCCGTCTATCCTGAGGTTGTGATTGGCCAAATGACGCACTCCACCAAAGATGTTTTATTGTCGTGAAGATGCATTACTCTTTCTTGAAATCCAGTCAGGGGAAATGATGCATTCTAATCTGCCACGGGTCTTTCAAGTGGAGAAGACGAAAATAAGTTCCGGAACGCACCTTACGCTTAAAAAAAGTCCCGGTACTCTCAGGGTTAAATTTTAGAAGTGGCGGAACTGGGTACCGGTGAGTTCCGGCCCACTTAAAGCACTGGTCACACATTCATTTCAGTAGGTGGCAGTACTTGTGTTTTTTGCTTTCTTCCATTAAAAAACAAGAAGAAGAACTTCGGAACTTGAGCGTTATGATTGGATTGGCGGAGGTAGCACGTGATATGTTCCAACCAGTCAACGCCTCTCTTGTTGAACCGCGCTTGCTTGAATCTCAACCGTTGTTGTTTATTTTTTTCTGTCTGTGCTGTTGTGATCTATCGGAAGTAAACTGTGTTCAGTTCATTTGTCACGGAACTCCTGCCCTAAAGTTGTTGCAATCCATTCATAAGTTGAAGGTAACTGGTTCTGTTTCGTAGCTTTGTTCTCTTGAATTCTGTGGTTTCACGTACATGTATAACGATGTAGCTAATGAGCTAAGCTAACTTGTGTCTACGTCTGCGGCAGACGAGACGATGTAAAGGAAAATCGAACAGTACAGTTTAGAAAATAAGTTATTCTATCCAAGTAAGCCGTATGCTACGAGTTTTTTTGTTGTTGTTTTTGTTTCTTTGTTTTGCTTTGAGACTATTGAGGCCTGCAGCCTTGCGAGGCCTGCATGCGTCCCCATTATTCATTCATTCAACCTGCTTGTTTTTCTTAGACTGATGAATTAGCCGGCTGGAAGGTGAAACGTTTCAGCATTAAAAAATAGAAAAAAACTGTCCAGATGACCTGAATTCAGACCAAAGCTTTTCAGTTGCAAATGAATGAGTAAATGTGAAATAAAAAAGCTTTAAAATGTCTCCTATCTCTAATTTTACTTTGACTAGGCAAAATGAGATAAGTCTAAACTACATTCTGACTAATATCTCTGTGAACATGTCGCTCCAGTTGTGTTTATAAACAACTGTGTTTTTTTTCTTTCTGTCAGGTGTGTGGTGTTAATCTGGACTTGGAATTTGGTGTCCTAGGTATGTTTTGTGACCCCATCCTCCCCCGAGAAACAAAGTGCGCACTTTCAAGACACGATCCCTGATGGAGCATTCACATGACAAACACATCATTGTTGTCAACTGTTCAGGATCCTCATGATGAAAACATGAGGATCTGTTCAGGATCCTCGTGATGAAAACATGAGGATCTGTTCAGGATCCTCGTGATGAAAACATGAGGATCTGTTCAGGATCCTCATGATGAAAACATGAGGATCTGTTCAGGATCCTCGTGATGAAAACATGAGGATCTGTTCAGGATCCTCGTGATGAAAACATGAGGATCTGTTCAGGATCCTCGTGATGAAAACATGAGGATCTGTTCAGGATCCTCGTGATGAAAACATGAGGATCTGTTCAGGATCCTCATGATGAAAACATGAGGATCTGTTCAGGATCCTCATGATGAAAACATGAGGATCTGACTTGATATGGACTTTCAGTAGAAACATCAACCTGGATCATCAGCACACTTCTTCTGAAGTTAGTTTATTTATAATCTCATGTAATCTCATTTCAGATTAAGCTTGATCAGGTTATGTGAACCAAACATGCCGTGCGCTGTCTTATCAAAATGAATCATGTTTATGAGTTAGTTTGATGAGGACAAACGACCACTGTCCCAAATCTTTAATGTTTGGTGTCAAAATGTCTCATTGTGATGAAACCCACTAATGATATAACATGTGTGGAACCTGTGTGCGTGTCTTTTAGGACATGGCAAACGGAGGGGACCAGTTCAACCTTGCAGAGCGCTCGGACTCGGAGTGCGCGGACCCCCCAAAAGAGTCCACCAAGGACAGTCCTCTGAAGGCGTCCAGCCAGCAGGTAGCAGCTCCAGTGTGTAAATAATCATTTATTTGACTTTTCACCACAAACTTATCATCTAACTTTCCCTTCAGAATGTAAAGTAAAGACTGTGAATCAAATCACAAACTGTTTGTTGTACAGGGGGTGGAGGACATCAAAGTTGTCCTGCATGACAAGGACCTCTGGGGCAAATTCGACCATGTGGGAACTGAAATGATCATCAACAAGGCTGGAAGGTGAAGAGGAAATGTTTTTCATCAATAATCAGTTACTGAATGGACGAATAAAAAATAAAAAAAATCTCCCCAGTCTGCGCGTGCATGCAGGCCTCGGAGCAGAAGCTTTTGTGTGGCCTACTTTATATATATATATATACTGTATATATATATACATACATATATAATTTGTGGAGCGTTGGTCCTAGAGGACATGTCACAGGCTGCTAATGCACCTTTTTGCTTCATCTTAATTATTTTGCATCGCTGAATAATCTTTTCTTTTTGTCCTCAGCAAGTGCAGCGCCTCAACCCAAGGACCTGTCAACGCCCAGTGAGTACCGGTATACATTACACTTTAAACCATTGTTTATTTTATCAGGCCTTGCAAAATATATATATATATATTTTATTTTATTTTTTTCATGGAAAACCGAT
>JBBPBX010049884.1:0-14164 GCA_038048925.1 Garcialebias charrua | reverse complement strand
AATGTACATGTACTTGTTTGAGGCAAATCAGCTACGATGAAAAAACTGCATTTCCAAAGATCATGGCCAACTACAGCAGGGAGAGATGAGTTGCATGTGCACTTTAAAAAAATAAAGGGAAAAGAGTGTACCTAAATGATACGGCAAAGTACATAGAATGGTATGTTTTGTACTTGAATGTCCAAATAAAATGCTAAACTATGTAGCAGTGTTCAGGTAACGTTGTCATACCTTCAAGGTACAACTTGAGCAATACACAAGTGCATCATGATGAATGCTGTTTCAGTATTTAGTTTTCTGTTTCAAGGTTTATTTTAGGGATGTGTGATATTGGATTTTTGGCTGATAGCCGATATGCCGATATGTTAAAACTTACGTTGCCGATAACTGATACTGATATTTTATATACATTCCTTTGCCAGAACATAGCCTCTTATTTAGGTTTATTTGCTACAAAAATTGTGTAACAGCTGTACGAGCTGGTGACATATATTCAGTAACAGCCATATGATATGCACAGCACTTTAACTTATATTACAACCCCCATGTGAATATTGTATGTGAATCTTTCTGTATACAGTATTGTGTACTATTTGTGAGTTATATGTAAAGTATCTGTATAGTGTTAATACTAGAGAGACACGAACAGCTGGAAACAAATTCCTTGTGTGTGTCAACATACTTGACCAATAAACCTGATTCTGATTCTGATTAAATGAAAAGTGTTAAATGTTATTTATTAGCATTAGTCACAATGCTGTCTCACTTGTGGAGGCTTGTTCCGGGTTCCTAGCTGCAGTGTGGGATCCTCTGCACTCCTGTGCATGAAGGACATACTTTTTAAGTTCAAAGTTTTTGTCTATCCATTGTGCCGTAAGACTTAATCATGTTAACGGGGCTAACACGACATCCAAATGTCTGTGGTAAAACTCGCCCAAGTGCTATCGGCTATTAGCTTCTCAATGAAGTCGGAAATGACGGCTTGTAACTCGGGTAACGTTACGTCGGAAAAATATCTTTGACTGCGGACGATGTAGCGAGGCTCAACGTAGTCCATAAATCTTTGGAATCCGACATCCTCAACGAAAAATAAAACTTCCACACTTCCCACATTTTGAAATTTCCTCTCCGCTGTGAGATAAGGTAGGCCCACATGACGTCATCACGTTGCGCTGCCACTGCAACGTCATGCTGTGCTGCGGCTGCAGGCAAAAACAGCGCCATTTATAACTGCGTTATTTTAATGGAATGTCCGATATTGAACTTTAATACTAATATCGGCAGATACCGATACCATGCTGATAATATTGTGTAGCCCTAGTTTATTTTCTTTATTTGTAGTTTGTTTTTTGTTTCTTTTGTGCTCAGTTGGTTTTTCTTGCCTCCACGTGTTTCCCTGTGCCACCAGGTCATTTCCCCTCAGTCAATTCTGCTTCTCATCTCCTACCCCAGTCACTCTCACCTGTCCAGTTGTCATTACCCCCTGTGTTTACACTCCCATATCACCCCCAGGCCATGTAGTTGCTCTGCTTGCATTCATTCCTCGATGGAGCACTGAACTTTTTTCATGCCATGTCTGGTTCCCATCTATGTTTTTTTTGTATCGTCTTTGTTAGGTTTATTTGTTTATTTGTTTAGCTGTAGTGAAAACATTTTGTCAAACAGCAGCGTGAACATGAGTCTGTGTGAGCAGATGAGCACGAATAAACGCATCAACATAAAACAGATCAGCAGCAACATGAAAACAGATCAGCAGCAACATGATGTGATTTTTCACAGTGATTATTCTGGTTAGATATTCATGAGTCTAACAGCCTCAGGGTAGAAGCTGTTCCTCAGTCTAGTGGTTCTACACTCAATGCTCCTCAACCTCCTTCCTGAGGGGAGTGGGGCAAAGAGTGTGTGTGCTGGGTGAGTGGGGTCCTTCATGATGCAGGTGGCCCTCTTCCTGCATCTGGAGGTGTAAATGTCTGTGATGGTGGGGAGACTGACTCCAACATCTTCTGTGCAGCCTTCACCACTCTCTGTAGAGCTTTTCTTTCTGCAGCTGTGCAGCCTCCATGCCACACGTTGATGCTGGAGCACAGGATGCTCTCCACTGCACACCTGTAGAAGGAGGTGAGGACTGAGCTACTCAGTCCAGCTCGTCTCAGCCGTCTGAGGAAGTAGAGTCTCTGATGACTTTTCTTGATCAGGCTGGTGGTGTTGTTGCTCCAGTTGACGTTATTATTTATTTACTCTAGCTCCATGAGTCAGCTTGTAGTCCAACCTTAAAAACTGTGACACAGTTAAAGTTAATAGGTTTATTTCTGCCCCTTTATTATTTCACTGTGTATGGCAAAGAGTTATGCTAAGGGAGTGTAAGCTTCATTTTACCACACCAGCACTCACTTGCTAAGAAACATGAGTTTCATATTTATCCAACAAAGTTAAGTCAGGTCCTCTAATGGTTTGTTTTTGTTGAACCATTTCATCTTTCATCCAAAAGACTTCATCAGTCTGAAGAGCCACAACAAACTCAGTCTTTTAACTTATAAACAGCACCTTCACATAGTGGGTCAACCAGTTTGATGTGACTCCTAAGACTAATGAAGTATTTTGGGTAAAAGACAAAACGTTTCAACAAAAACAAACCGTCCAGAAGGCCTGACTTAACTTTGTTGAATTTTTTACCTGGATTATTGAGCATGAATCAGGAGCTTCATATATACAGTAGTTTATTTTGTATTTTCACATTAGGTAGACTTACCATAGACTCTCCCCTTTAATAAGAGTGTATCTTTAAAAACACTAAAATATACACAATTTTGCACATTTCTTTCCTATTGTACAAAACTGTGACTCTCATACTGATGTATGTACCAAATCCTAACTTGGCTGTACTGTTACATCCTACTACTATAAATATTATTTACTTCAGCTTAAATTACTTTAAAAATAACCATGTTCAAACTTATACAGTAGATATGTAAATGTTGCATCTCTTTACTTAATTTTCTCCTCAATGTGGCAGCTAGAAAATGATATTTTTGGCACCATTTCAGAGTCAGAGAGAGTCAGAGTCAGAGAGTCTTTATTGTCATTTGCACCGCATGTGGTACATGTGATGAAAACGAGATTATGTACACGAGGTCCCAGTTACATCCAACAACAAATGAAAGAGAAAAACAGTAATAACATCTAGAACTAACTAAGAAAAACATCAACTAGTAATACACTAAGCCTAATATAGTGGGAATAAACAGCAGCACGAACATGAGTTTGTATGAGCAGATGGTCACAGATGAACACAGATGAACACAGCAACAAGAAAACAGATCAGCATCAGTATGATGTGATATTTTGCAGTGTTTATTTTTTATTTTATTTTTATTTATTCATGAGTCTAACAGCCTCAGGGTAGAAGCTGTTCCTCAGTCTAGTGGTTCTACACTTGATGCTCCTCAACCTCCGTCCTGAGGGGAGTGGGGCAAAGAGTGAGTGTGCTGGATGAGTGAGGTCTTTCATGATGCAGGTGGCTCTTTTCCTGCATCTGGAGGTATAAATGTCTGTGATTGTGGGGAGACTGACTCCAACAGACTTCTGTGCAGCCTTCACCACTCTCTGCAGAGCTTTCCTCTCTTCAACTGTGCAGCCTCCATGCCACACGTTGATGCTGGAGCACAGGATGCTCTCCACTGCACACCTGTAGAAGGAGGTGAGGACTGGGCTGCTCAGACCAGCTCGTCTCAGCCGTAATTTTGGTCCAACTTTTGTTGGAAGGATACCTCCATACCTTTATCCATGTGAAACCCTTGAAAAGGGTTTGAAGTCTGTTCCAATCTGAAGCTGATATCACTGTTTTGCAGACAGTTTTTTCTGAGAATAAGTGTGAAACATAATGCTACAGAACTGCTGTGTTTCTTCTACAGAGCTTGACAAGGAACACAGCTATCGAGGTTGCCAGCACGGTAAAGGCCCTACATAATGAGACCGAGTCTCTTCTGTTGGGTCGAGTCTCTCTGGTCAGTTCTGAAATTAGTTTTTTATATATATACAATTTAAAGTATTCAAAACTCAATTAAAAAATAAAATGTTTTCCCTGCTTGTACTCATAGTCTTGTTTTTTTGTATCAAGGTAAAATACGTTAACATATTTCCAACCTTTTGCAGCAACTGGACCCACCTGAGGAGGAACAGCTATCCAGTGCACTGCAGTGTGTGGAGTTGGAGCTGGGCAAACTGGAAGAAATCCTATGGCTCTACCATATTCTGCAGCCCAATGATGATGAAGTAAGCAGCCTCAAACACAAACACACACACACCTCTCTACAACTAATAACAACAACACTATTTTTTTTTTCATTTTCAATTTTTATAACGGATGTGAAAATGTAGGTTTCACATTTAAACATTTCATGGAAATTGAGATTTACATTTTCTTGACTGTTCAGAACTTTGTCAAAAGCTTGGAATGCAAGAAGACAGAAGTAATAGGAAAATTTCCATCCATCCATTATCTTTTACCCACTTCTTCCTTTTCTGGTCATGGGGGTGACACAATTCTTGAGTTTTAGAATCATTTGCAGGCAGACAAGCAAAGGCAGGAGTTTAAAATAAAAATAATTTATTTTTAAATGACAAAACAAAATGCTGACGTGGCAGCAAAAAAACTTACAAAAACAGGAACAGGCAGGAGAAACAGGACGGGTGTAGTAGACACGTACGGTCCACTAGTATGGAGGATGTGAGGCAGTTTAAACTGTCACAACCTTAATTACTTATTCAAGACTAGTTCAAGTTCAATGATTGTAATTGTTTATTTATTCATGGATTCTCTTCTTTTTGGATTAAACAATATCTTGTGTGACCAGATGAGATAAGTAAGTGACATGAAACGTTATTATATTTGACCCATCAAGGAAATGCAGTCATTTATTTAACAGATCATTAAAAATAACATCATAACATGTACACTTTGATTTAGTTCTAATTAATTTCCTATAATTTAACATCAAACAGATGGAAATCATGCGTCCGTAATTTCTACTAGCTGACGTATATTTAAGGATACAACAGATTAAGTAATGAGATGGCAATTAACTTATATCTGAAGGCACTTATCTTAATGTTACTGGCAAAGATAAGAGTAAGAAAGAGGAGGAAGAGGGGAAGTTTGTCGTGACTGAGGTGAGTTTAACCAGGAATGACATTCTCCATCCGACGTCAGCCAAACGCAGGTACGCTTTAGTAGACAACAACTCTTTACCTTACGAAGACGGTCAGTCTCTGGCTCGGGTAAAGAGAATGCACCAGCCTTAGACGTAAAAGGATCCTTCGATCCGGTTACGTTCAAGCCGGTAAGCGTGGTTACACTTTCAGCATCTCCTGGGTCCGCCTTGATCGACTGAAGTAACGGCAGTCCAGTTGGATTTCAAAATAAAATATTCCTCAGAAAGAATTTTTATTCAAAAGTTTTGGAGCTTTGAAGCTCGTTCGGATACATACAACGATACTGGTTGTTATGAAAGGAAAACACTGCATCGTTAATCAGAATGTTGGTGTTAGTGGTGTTAAACGGAGGCCCTACGGAGTGAAACCTGACAGGCGACGCCTTTTTGGGTTTAAAATATTTTGAGTGTGACTGGTTGGTATTGGTGTTGGCAGTTCTACCGGACCCGCTGGTAGTTTTAGTCTGTTCGTACTGTTAGTGCTGGGTTGTGGGTTGTTTGTTTTTTGCTATGTTGTTCGTGTGTTTGGTTTACTTTGTATGGGTGATGAGCGTGGGGTAATATGGCTGTATCAACCCATGCAAAGTCTTTTGTGGAGGGTGTTACATGCCTTGGGCATGTCATCTTTATTTAGGTCAGAGGGATGAGTTGTTTAAAGGTTTTGAGTGGCTGATTGACTGCAGTTGTTGATTAATTGAAAGCATGCTGTAGGTGGGGTGGTTACCCCCTCTATATTAGGTCCAAGCCGCAGAAACAGAGAGGAGATCCGAAGCAGCAGCAGAGTGAGGAGCCATGGTCGGATGAAGAAGCCGAATGAAGAAGCTGAATGAGGATCCGAAGTAGTAGCAGCTGAGAGCCATAGCCGAAGAAGTCGAAGGAAGCCGAAGGAAGCCGAAGGAAGCCGAAGAGAGCCGAAGTCGAAGGAAGCCAAACGAAACAACCGAAAAAGAAACTGTATGAAGCCGAAGTAAATCGCCAAAGCAAACGAAGGAAGAAGCCATGAGAACCGAAGAGGAAGAGCAGGGGAGGACCTGGTTTGGTTGTTAAGCTGGATCTGACCTGGTGAGAGCGATAGCTACATTTTTGCTTTTTTGTTTGCATTAGATGGGTAATTTTGAACTTAGCCCGGTACTGTCAGGGGCTTCGACGACTCTGTATGGAGCTGGCCCCCTGTGGTATCCGTTTATTTATTTGATTTGGCTCACCAGGTCCGTCTTTCTTTTTATTACTTTCTTTTTGTGGACACGTAGACGCTGAGTTTTTTTCTTCTTCTCCACAACAGCCGCGGCGCTCCCAGAGACGTACCGCTGAGAGCATAAAATAAAAACTCTTTTTATTAAGAACATCACTCTGTGTCTCGTGTCCCTCTATATATGTTTCGTGCCTTCGGGTCATAATAGTCTCATCCCTCCTTGCTTCTGGGGCACCAGAAAATAACGGGAATAAAACCCTGTGTTTTCTTCCACGTCTAGGACTCTGGAGATTACATCTTTTGTCAAAAGCTTCTGAATTTCTGACAGGAGGGAGGAGCTTTGCTCCGGGCATGACAGAACTGTCTCCAAAATCCCTCTGAAAAGAGGGGGGCGAGCTACAAACTGCAGCATATAGCCCTTGCTTATTAATTTGTTCATCCATTTGTCCAATGAACAGACTCGCTGCCACTCTGCGTGACGCTCGGAGAGTGGGCGTGCATGTTGCTGTTGTGCCATGGAGGTCATGGATGTTAACCAGTTTAGGGCCCCTACCATTGTTAACCGACTCGGTGTAACCCAAAGGGGGCCCAGGTCGAAAGGGCTGTATAAACGCCCTTGCGCTACGCTCAGGCTGCGGGTCCGTAGAACCTGTGTGAACAAACATGCGCTGGGGGGGTGTTGCCGCTTCTGTGAACGGCACGTTGCTTAAACAGGGGCTTGGGTTCATGCTGTGTGACACACTTTCTCCTGCTATGGTTGGGCTGCAGGCACGCGTCAACGCTGAGGTGAGCCGGCACACGCTAAAGAGTTACGGCGGTACTTATGTGGATGACGAGCCATGTCAAAGGAAGCTGCTGTTGAAAGTATGGTGTGAAGCATTTATCCCTGCTACGCTGTGTGTGAACAGGAGCAACGGGGTGAAACACTGGTTTTGACAGAGAGCGGGGGCTTCACCAGGCTCAATCTGTTGAGCAGTACCAGATTCAACTGACGTGAAAAAGGAGTGCTTTGTAACATTTTCCAAGCTGCAGCGTCTTGTAAACAGCTGTTTAGAAGAGACCGGCTTGTCATGTGTGGGGAGTGTGTGGAGCAAAGAGGCTGCTGGGAGATCATCCGATCTGACTGGCAGGCTGGAAGCAAGTGAGGATCTGCTCTCTGAGTGATGTTTTTGTTTTATTTCAAAACACACATCATTAATACACACACTCCCTCCAAGGAGTCATTTCTTATGCTTCCTCCGCCTCGGCCCTTGCTGCTGGCCGCTCCAGGGCTGTGTCTGTTGGCGGTCCCTGGGAAAACGTTGAGCTGCCCTTGGCTGACGTGCTGAATGCGGCTGTTCTCTGTTGGGGGGGGCGGGGGCAGTAGAGCAGAGCAGGCAGCTGCTGCTGCATGTGTGGAGTGCCGTTGCTGCTGGCGTTGGCCATGACGGTCTCTCCAACCTGCGGGGCGACGGGAGGATGGGTGTGACATCATCAGATGACGGATTGTCTCAGAAACCTCCTCACTCCTCTTTGATCTTTCCAGCAGCGTTGTAAAATTCGCCCCAAACAACGCATCTGGCGTGATCTGGCCCTCTAGCAAATCTTTTTGCAGCCTCTCAGGCATGGAAGGAGCGAGGCGGAGCCACGTTGTCCTTTGGATCATCATCATCCAGGCGGTGGTGCGGGACAGACAAACTATGGCCATAACGCAGAGGTTCAAGATGACATCAGCAGCCTTGCAGAGCGAGCTTTTTGTCTCCTCTGGCAGATCTGTTTCCTCCAGCCTCGTCGAGATGTGGTGGGCGAGCAAGGTGATATTATCATTAGGGTTGGGCATCGTTTGAATTTGAGCGATTCCGGTTCCGATTCTTCGTTTCGATTCCGATTCTTTTCGATTCTCGATTCCGATTCTTTTTGTAGGCGGGTTAAAAAAAGACATGTCAATTCAATTCAGTTTATTTATACTGTATAGCTCCAAGTCACAACAGAAGTTGTATCAGGGCACTGAACAGAAAACAATCAAATATAAAAATAATAAGTTAACAGAAACTTTAATATAAAAATAATGGTAGCACTATTTATCTGAGGAGACTACTTTGAGTTTAACTCCATGTTATAAAAAAGCTACAGTAGTTAGCCAGAGTTATTTCAGGATGAAATAATTTGAACTTCTGTTTGAATTTAATGCTATGAACTTTTTCCTTTTTGTTACATTTACTATGAATTTCTCACAGGGCAGATTAGTCAGAGTCAGAGAGTCAGTGAGTCTAATTAGAGCCAACATGGAGGACTCACCAACATATATTATTATTATTATACATATAATATTGTCCAGTGTGTGATGCTGCAGTCATGTTACTGAACTCCCACTGATGGGCTAACCTGGTTCCACCACCAGCAGCAGGATCTTCAGACAGAACAGCTGGTGGGATGTCCTGGTATCTGCAGCCCTCTCTCCATTTGTTTCTTCATGGACATGGAGCTGTGACATTATGTTGTGCCTCTTCCTCAGCAAAACGCTCCTCCAGTGGAGACTTTCTGGACAGACTGCAGGAAGTTCCTAAACAAACAACAGGTTTATCAGTATTATCAGTAAAAAGAGATTATTAAATCATTTTTAAGACTGAGAATGTGTACAATTATTAGCTCTGTTGTTATTGCCTAACTAACCTATTCAATAATTCTTCAAACTGTGACATTCACTCATAATGGAATGAAAGAGAACATAAACAGAAATTATATAATACTGAAAACTAGAGACATTTAGACATTTTAAAAGACACAGAGAACTTTAAATGGATTAAGAATGTTAATAAGTGTTGGATTTGAGTGCAATGTAAGTGCAATCCATGGTTGAATTCACATCTGAAAAGGGATGCAACCTTTTCACAACATATGCTGTAACTGTTCTGTGGCACTCTTCATTCAGTTACACTGACGTTTTTACCTTGGACGCTGGTGAACACTGTGAAGCCATTTCAGGTCGTTTGTCTAAGAAAAAATACAAGCTAACGTTAGCATCGTGTTTGTATTTGAGCTGACTTACCGCTTTAAGCGGAGTATAACTTGTTAGCTGCCTTAATGTTGGTATGAGATGTAGTTTATAGTTTATTTATTTACCTGATGGAGCCGAAGAGGTAGCGATTAGCGAAAAGTTCGGCGGAGCGTTTTGCAGACGGACCACTCTGTACTTCCGGTCGGATACGAAGCGAAAATAATCCGGTGGAGCGCGTCAAAGACGGGACACTATTTTACTTCTCCACCCTCCTTTGCATGATAGAAAATTATTGCAAGTGCTGCACTGACCTGACTGGTGGTCATTTTATTAATTAGTAAGCTTTAGATCTCGGAAGCACACTTCCGGTGGATTCTTCTTCGTTGGGTTTCGGGGCCGGCTACTTCCGGTCGGCTAACTAGCATCGAACATAGGAATCGCAAATTAATTTTTGAACGATTCCGGGAAAACCGGACAGTTAGTCCCGGTTCTGAACGATTCTCGATTCTCGATGCCCAACCCTAATTATCATTCACCGCCACCATCTGAAAAGAGCATTGATGGGCTCTGTTCGAGAGTTGGATCGCAGTCTTGTCGTGCTTCCTAGGAGGCACCGGTTTCTGGTCCATCCTTGAAGCTCTGGCCCCGAACACCTCCGTGAGGTTTGGCTCCAGTGGGGGCACTGAGGGAAAACTCCGCTCAGTGAACCCCTCCACTTTCATGATGGGAGCAAAGGTGGAGACTGGAGCTTTTAATTTGGCGGGCCCGGCTGCGGCGTCGTTCCAGTGTGCTGACAAAGCTGGGAAACTAGGCCAGATGGGGTCAGGGCGCTGGGCCGCGGTGGAGTCAAACATTCCCACCAGATTGTCTGATCTGGGCGGGGGGAGGAGAGGGACAAAAAGGCCCTTCGTGTCCGCAGCCTCCTTAATAATGGCGGGCAGCTCCTTTAGGAGGGTGCCAATGTCCGGGAGTGTGGTGGTCGCTGACCTGGGAAGAGCCACAGGCGTCGAGCGTCCACTCTGCCGCCCCTCTTCCAATACCAAGCTCTCCAGGAGGGAGGGAGCAACGGGGTTGCTGCCTTCATCACCGCGGTTGGGTGAACCGTCTGATTCGCCCAACCTATTAAAAAAGGCGATGGCGTCATCCAGCGAAGTCTCTTTTGCCAGCTTCCACCCATCATCACCGATAGCCTTAACCAAGGCTGCATGCCTCACCCGCTCTTCGAGCGGGAGGAGGCTGCACAGATGGCAGGAACCGGCGAGCTCAGCGTGAAGGGGCCCAGGCATTCTTCACAGGTTTCATGCCGGTCAAAACTCATTAAATAGCCGACCTGGCAGGACGGACACATTCTGGTGCTGGACATCTTCTTTTCTTCTTTGAGGTCTTCAGTGCTCGATGGCTGAATGAAAACGGGAGGTGATTGTCCAGTCTCACCAGAATTTATACGACCGGTAGGCCCACCCATAGTATGTGGACGTGGACTAAAAGTTTTCAGTGTGCGCTGAGCATGAAGGGAATTATCCACTAGCGAGTCCTAAAGGGCGGAGCCTACACAAAATAGAACAAATAACGTTCTAGATATTATTTGTAGAGCTCGACCGATATGGAAATTTTGGCCATCACTGATAACGATATTGGGAGGGGAAGGCCAATAACCGATATAATGGCTGAAAAATTGTTAGTTTTGTCGCTTTGTAGCTTTTGCAAACAGCTACTTTAAGCCTGTTTTAACACAAAGTCTTGGAACAGTCTTCCTAACTTGCGTTCACATTTTCTATCCCCCACTATTCACCACA
The DNA here is from genome assembly GCA_038048925.1 of Garcialebias charrua. NCBI lineage: Eukaryota > Metazoa > Chordata > Actinopteri > Cyprinodontiformes > Rivulidae > Garcialebias > Garcialebias charrua. Next base: position 2,989 of record JBBPBX010049884.1, on the reverse strand, counting down.
AGGTTATCAAGTGTTACAAAAATATAAATGTAACAAAGAAACGCCCCTGTTCATTGTTTGCACAGTCAGTCAATATGGTGAAGGTCTAATCACCGTAGAATTGACCACAGCAACGTTTATTTTTCTTTACAGGGAAGTAAGGATTTAAGACGAACTATGCATTTCATTGAGGACGACAGATAATGTTACTAACATGATATATATTTTACCTCTACGCTAGATTCATTGTTCTGGATAAAGTTTTACAAGGCAATAGCCTGTGCTAGGTTATTTAAACGTCCATCCATCCATCCATTTTCTTCCGCTTATCCGGGGTCGGGTCGCGGGGGTAGCAGCCTAAGTAGGGAGGCCCAGACTTCCCTCTCCCCAGCCACTTGGAGCAGCTCCTCTGGGGGAATCCCAAGGCGTTCCCAGGCCAGCCGAGAAACATAGTCCCTCCAGCGTCTTCCTCTGGGTCTCCTCCCGGTGGGACATGCCCGGAACACCTCACCAGGGAGGCGTCCAGGAGGCATCCTAACCAGATGCCCGAGCCACCTCAACTGGCTCCTCTCGATGTGGAGAAGCAGCGGCTCTACTCCGAGTCCCTCCCGGATGACTGAGCTTCTCACCCTATCTCTAAGGGAGAGTCCAGACACCCTGCGGAGAAAACTCATTTCAGCCGCTTGTATCCGAGATCTCGTTCTTTCGGTCATAACCCAGAGCTCATGACCATAGATGAGGGTAGGTTATTTAAACGTTAGCTTGCTAATTTGAGAGGCACATAGCTAATGACAAGCAGGTTGGAGGATTAAAGAAAAATTACTGTATTATTGTTGGTATTTTTTTTTTATCGATCATTTAAAATAAACTTACATGCTCTGTTCAGCAAAATATGCAACACAGTACTTATGCCCCTTTTCCACCGGTCGGCTCGGGTCGGATGTTACGTCATATGTGCGTCGCAGAGACCCCCTTTCATCCTTTCCCACCGGATATTCCGTGCTGAGCCGCGCGAGATTTCTTGAGATTTTCGGGCTGGTTTCATAGGTGTACTGAGGCGAGCTGACCCGCTCCGGAAGGAGGAGGAGACTCGAGCAGTTTTCACGGAAGCAAGGGACGCGATCACTGCAGGACTTTACATGATAAACACGGTAAAAACAATTATTATTTTTTAAATTTATAGCAAAGATGGGTCTTCAGCTGAACGTGTCCTTAATAAAATCACGTACTGCTCAAAACTGCAGGATTTCAAAAAATAGGTTCGCCACGAGCAACACGCGGCGCGCGGGCGGCTTTATGTCTTTAAATGTAGCTCAATGAACAGGTATAAAATATATTTCATAGCTGACTTTATAGTACGAGGGCTCCTGAGCTTAACCACGCTTTAATATTGTCACGTAGTGGTCAAATATGCTGCATTTAAAGTAGTTTCGCTTTGACTTTTTCCAAAAACCTGTGCTTGCACAACGAAAATAAATTATAAAAATTCGAATTTTATTTCAAATAACTCCAACAGGATACATTTCGTATATGAACATGTTGTGATCACACTAGATTTTTTTGAAAAATATCAGCTATGTGGTTTTTGATAGAATTGATAATATGTGATACAAAGTAGAAGGGAGAAAATTAATGGTGGTAGCTTGACACATCTATAAAACATTGAATTTTATTTCAAATAACTCCAACAGGATACATTTCGTATATGAACATGTTGTGATCACACTAGATTTTTTTGAAAAATATCAGTTATGTGGTTTTTGATAGAATTGATAATATGTGATACAAAGTAGAAGGGAGAAAATTAATGGTGGTAGCTTGACACATCTATAAAACATTGAATTTTATTTCAAATAACTCCAACAGGATACATTTCGTATATGAACATGTTGTGATCACACTAGATTTTTTTGAAAAATATCAGCTATGTGGTTTTTGATAGAATTGATAATATGTGATACAAAGTAGAAGGGAGAAAATTAATGGTGGTAGCTTGACACATCTATAAAACATTGAATTTTATTTCAAATAACTCCAACAGGATACATTTCGTATATGAACATGTTGTGATCACACTAGATTTTTTTGAAAAATATCAGTTATGTGGTTTTTGATAGAATTGATAATATGTGATACAAAGTAGAAGGGAGAAAATTAATGGTGGTAGCTTGACACATCTATAAAACATTGAATTTTATTTCAAATAACTCCAACAGGATACATTTCGTATATGAACATGTTGTGATCACACTAGATTTTTTTGAAAAATATCAGCTATGTGGTTTTTGATAGAATTGATAATATGTGATACAAAGTAGAAGGGAGAAAATTAATGGTGGTAGCTTGACACATCTATAAAACATTGAATTTTATTTCAAATAACTCCAACAGGATACATTTCGTATATGAACATGTTGTGATCACACTAGATTTTTTTGAAAAATATCAGTTATGTGGTTTTTGATAGAATTGATAATATGTGATACAAAGTAGAAGGGAGAAAATTAATGGTGGTAGCTTGACACATCTATAAAACATTGAATTTTATTTCAAATAACTCCAACAGGATACATTTCGTATATGAACATGTTGTGATCACACTAGATTTTTTTGAAAAATATCAGTTATGTGGTTTTTGATAGAATTGATAATATGTGATACAAAGTAGAAGGGAGAAAATTAATGGTGGTAGCTTGACACATCTATAAAACATTGAATTTTATTTCAAATAACTCCAACAGGATACATTTCGTATATGAACATGTTGTGATCACACTAGATTTTTTTGAAAAATATCAGTTATGTGGTTTTTGATAGAATTGATAATATGTGATACAAAGTAGAAGGGAGAAAATTAATGGTGGTAGCTTGACACATCTATAAAACATTGAATTTTATTTCAAATAACTCCAACAGGATACATTTAGTATATGAACATGTTGTGATCACACTAGATTTTTTTGAAAAATATCAGTTATGTGGTTTTTGATAGAATTGATAATATGTGATA
>JBBPBX010049883.1:13961-25186 GCA_038048925.1 Garcialebias charrua | reverse complement strand
TATATATATATATATATGTATATATATCATATATATATATTATATATATATATATATATATATATATATATATATATATATATATATATATATATATATATATATATATATATATATATATATATATATATATATATATATATATATATATATATATATATATATATATATCACACACTTTATGGTATTGTAGGCCATTGCATTAGGTAATACATTCAGCAATTACTTTTACTTTAATACTTTAAGTATTTTTAAAAGCAAGTACTTATTTACTTTTACTTAAGTAAAAATATTAATATGGTACTTCTACTTTTACTAGAGTATATTTTTGTCTGTTTATTTGCACTTTTACTTAAGTACAGTGTTTGAGTATTTTCTCCACCACTGGATTTACCTGACTATATAAATATGCCCCAAGGCCTCCTCCCCGCCAACAGATTGGAATGGCCTCATATACATACCAATGGCTTTAAAAATGCTAATTCAATTTGTCAGTTTGACAATCCCATGGGTTGCATAGGTAGAATTGTCATTTTGACAAAAACTGGTAGAGCTAGTGTTAAATGACATCATACATGCCCTGGACTGCAAACAATTCTGTGTTGCCCTATTTATAGACCTGTCCAAGGCATTTGATACAGTTGATCACAGACTATTGACGAACATCCTGGAACACTCTGGTCTATCAAAACTTGCAGTCTCCTGGTTCACCAACTACCTAACTGACAGAACGCAGTCTGTTCATGTAGCCGGATCCTCCTCTACTTTCTTAGATGTTGTGAAAGGGGTGCCACAGGGTTCTGTCTTGGGTCCCATTCTTTTCTCCCTATACATCAACGATCTTTGCAGTGATCTGTCAAATGCCTCCCACCATTATTACGCAGATGACACCATCATCTATTGCTGTTCTTCCTCCCTCAGCCAAGCTTTCACCTCTCTTCAGGACGCTTTTAATATTATTCAGTCACGGCTGCAAAAACTTAGACTGGTCCTAAATGCCGACAAAAGCAAGTTCATGGTTCTTGCCAACAGAAAGCAGCAACCAGAGAACCCACCTCAAATTGGAACCCAAGAGGGAAAACAAATAGAAATGGTCTCCACCTACAAATATCTAGGTTTCAACATTGACACTGAACTGTCTTTTAAAACCCACATCTCCAAAATGGCCACTAAACTCAAACTGAAGCTAGGTTTCTTCTTCAGAAACAAATCCTGCTTCTCATGCAAAGCCAGGAGAACATTAGTAGCTGCAACATTCATGCCAATACTAGATTATGGTGACGTGCTGTACATGAGTGCTGCATCAAAATACCTACAGTCCTTAGACTCCATTTACCACGGTGCCCTTCGGTTCATTACTGACTCCAGTTATCGCACTCATCACTGTGAGCTTTACGTAAAATCTGGCTGGTCATCTCTCAGCACTCGCAGATACACTCACTGGATATCCTTCATCTACAAGACCCTCCTAAACCTAGTCCCGTCATACCTCACCTCCTTAATACAAACATCACACAGTCATTACTCCCTGCGCTCTAACGATTTAGTCCTCCTGTCAGTTCCTCCTGTCAGAACTGAACTAGGAAAAAGAGCATTCAGCTTCGCCGTCCCCTCAGCCTGGAACAACTTACAGAAAGATCTGAAACTATCAACATTCATCTCTCCTGGATCCTTTATGTCAACCGTAGTAGAAAATGTCATCAAGAAACTTGACCATTGCAGATGTTTCTAACCATTACTTATCCAATATACATGTCATTGTTGATTTTTTAACTTTATTTACACAACCGAGGTCTGTCTGCTTGTTTTGTATATAATGTATATAGAAATCTGTCATATCCTGTTGGTTTTGAACTGTCAACATCTGTTTACTGTGATTGTAGTTTTCTTTATTTTCTTTTGATAAGTGCAAATGCCTATTGCCAATGTGACGTGTGCTGCTGACCACTTGACCAGGTCACCCTTGTAAAAGAGATCTCGATCTCAACGGGCTCTACCTGGTTAAATAAAGGTGATTGATTGATTGAAGTTAGATGAATTAGTAAACTGTGTGTCCCATATTAAGGTGTGGTTAGCCAACAACTGCCTTCAGTTAAATTCTGCCAAGACTGAAACCCTGATCATTGCCCCTGAACAGAAAGTTCCTCGCGTCAAACAACATCTCGGTTCTCTGGGCTCCTCTTCTCAGACGAGCCTCAGAAACCTTGGTGTTCGGTTCGACCAGTCAATGTCTTTGGACAAACATTCAAAGCTTCTGGTCAGAAACTGCTTTTATCATCTTAGGAACATTTCTAAACTGAGGGCAATGTTATCTAAATCTGACCTGGAGATGATTATTCATGTTTTTATCTCTTCTCGTTTAGATTACTGCAATTCCCTTTTTACTTGTTTTAATAAGTCTGCTGTCGCTCGTGTCCAGTTGGTCCAGAACGCTGCTGCAAGGCTTTTAACAGGAACAAATAGAAGGTCTCACATCACACCAGTTTTATATGATCTACATTGCTCCCTGTTGAATTTAGAATTCATTTTAAAATTTGGCATTAACTTTTAGAGCGTTAAATGGACAGGCCCCCCAGTACATCACAGAAATGCTGATCCCTTATTCTCCAGCCCGCACCCTTCGTTCTTCAGCACTGAACCTTCTAAAGGTCCCTAAGACCTAAAACTCGGGGTGACCTTTCCTTTCAGGCCGCAGCCCCCCAGATGTGGAATGCCCTGCCCCTGTCGCTTCGTGTGACCGCCTCTATTGATTCCTTTAAAACCCAGCTTAAGACACTTTTATTCAGACAAGCTTTTAGATAAATGTTTTTATTTAGTGTTTTTATCAACTGTTCTTGTTTTTATCAGCTGTTCTTATTGTTTTGATTAATCAACTGTTACTACAGTAATTATTTTGTCTATTTTAATCTTTTATTTATATGTTGTACAGCACTTTGTGATTTTATCTATGAAAAGTGCTATATAAATCAACTTTACTTACTTACTTACTTACTTACTTACTTACTTACTTACTTACTTTTTTTTCAGGAAGTGAATTTTCTCTGGTTATTTTTGTTTTATGCAGAATATTTAGAACAGAATCAATTCAAAAAATTGATCTACTGTATATAGTTATCATTATAATTATTTTATTTTTGTATTCATGTCTTGCTAATATTGGATAATATAACAGTTATGCTTTATGTTTTTACATCCCTGGCTATTGTTCATTTACCCAAAACTTATCAAAGACATCATTAACATGCTGAAAATATATTGTATTCTAAGGTAACAAAACAACAAAATATTACACTGAGATGTATATATTTAACTTTCTTTGACTCACTGCAGAAGAATTGCAGAACTTTGATAATTTATAAACAGTAGTGCAGGGAAAGTATATTTTATGTATCCATCTTTGACTACATTATTCAGTGTCCAGGTTCCCAGCTGTTTGACTTTATGAGTCAAAGTATCATAAAACTCTTCAAATACCTGCTTACTAAAGGACAGTTAGAGCAATAATTAAATGTCTAAATTTTAATGGATGTTTTTTCCACTCGGATTACCAACTGGGGGTAATTTCAATGGATGCCAATACTGAAAAAAACGTACGTACAGCTACGATACTGCAACACCAAGCTACAAGCTTCATATTCTCTATGTATATATATATATAAAAGCTACCACATTGTCACTTTGAGATTAGCAAAACCTTAATTTGATGCTGTAGATGAAAGTATAGCAAGCAATTTTAAAGGCCATAAGTTCCAAAGGAACTTTGATGTGAAACCAGGTCAACGTTCTTGGGAGAACTATTTTGAGATTTTCCAACCAGAGGATGATTTCATCAAAAACTTTAAAAAAGCACAACTTATTACAGTCTATCATCTGGCAAAGCAGGCCATGCACCTTATTACCTTTACAGTGTTAACAAGCTGTTCTAATTTCATGTTAACCTGTCAGACCAGCTTGTTTGGTTGTTCGGGTGATAAGTCAAGCCCTTGGAGGATGTGGTGACAGCACCACCCCCTCTCCACCTCCATAAAATGAAACTGCATTGTGCAGGTAAAGGCACAATGCAACTTAAATACATCTCCAGTGTTTAAACCTAACCATGGTAGAGTCACTGAAAGCAAAATTGTTTGATTAAAATGCATGAATCTGTGTTGACTGTAATTTTATATTACTGGTTTGACGTATTGCAGCTGCATGTTGGGCAGCTGTGGAGTAAAATAAGACTTAAAGGTTGATAGTTGGACCTAAGCTTTAATGCTTGCTATAAAAAAAAAATGGATCTGTGATGCAATGGCCTGCTGTGTTTCTGGGTAATAATTAGGTGTCCCAATGCTAGTTTTTGTTTTTTCAGACTGAGTACAAGTTCAAGTTGCCAATACTGAGTATGGATACTGAGTAGTTACTTAAACATTACACAGTGACTTTAGAAAGGCTTTTAAGAAGATTAACACTTAAAAACAATTAATTGTTTGATAAAAAATTATAGCAAATATGTGTCTGAGCTGAACTTTTCTTTAATAAATGAATAATTTTAGCAGGATAAACACCTAAAAATATATATTTGTTAGCTGACATTATTGTAAGAGTGTGTCTCAGTTTAATTTTTGTTAATAAATGATTACAAATCAGCTTATTTTATAAAAAGCCATACATAGGTCGCACCTGACTATAGGTCGCAGGCCATGAAAAAATGATAAAAAGCTGCGACCTATAGTCTGGAAAATACAGTATATTGTCATGAATGTATATATTATACAAACAATTTGGTTCTCAACATTCCATACATGCAGACTAGGTCAGCATGCACACTATTAATTGTAAAATTGTACAAGAGTTTAATATGACACCATAGTTTGTTTTAACAGAAAGTGGTTCTGTTCAAGTAAGCAATGAATGACTGAGGTCGTTTTCACACCTGATAGTTTGGTTTGGTCAACTCTGTTCGACTGGGGACCAAAATTCAGAACATTTGTTTACATTTTCAGCTGGTGCAGTTGACATTTACACTGCACATAGTCAATCAAGCTAACCTGTTTCCCCCTTCCACGTGGTGGCACTGCACCAAGAACTACTGAAGGAAACAACATGAAAACCTCTGAAGAAGACACTGAGCGCAACTTACTTCTGGAAATAAAAACAAAAATGGAGTGATGTCAAATTTTAGCAGTTTTAGGATTTCTGTTTTGTCTGTGGCATTTGTGCCAAACAAACATTTTTTCAACAATGGACTCAGCATGAGCGCAAGATGAGGCAGAAGACCATGGAGAATGTAATTTTTCACACAAGGCAACTGAGATGGCTCCATATGATACATGAGAAATGTGTGTTTGTTTTGGTTGTCTTTACACAGAATACCTTGCGCTGTAGTCCATTTCCTGCTTTTGGAGAGGTCTCTGATCCACTTGCATTCACAGTGCATTTGAACCACGCTAGAGTTCACTTCAACCGAAGCGAGACCTAGGTATTTAGGCGGACCAGAGTTCACTTTTTTGGTCCACATCAGAGTTTGATTGTGCATTCACACCTCCCCAAACGAACTGGACTTTCTAGGCGAACGGAGAGTTCAATTAAAGCAGACTAACGGGCTAGCACACTTAACAGAGCCAGGTACCCAAGGCTCAATGGGATTAACCTGTATAAATAAAGGTTGAATGAATGAATGAAAGGGCTGGTGTGAATGCACCCTAAGAAGTTTGTCACATTTAGATTTTTTTTCCAGCTGACTAAACATTTAAAAGCCACTGAGATCATTGGAATAAATCTAGTCTTCTTTTCAGATTACTACATTAAAGGGGACCAAATATGCAAAATTCACTTTTTAATGTTTTTTTTACTCAACTTTGGTTATGTACTTCTTAAAAAAACAAAACAGGCCAAAAAAATGCACCCAGTGGTATATTTACTCTAAGTATATTTATTTTTCAGTGATATAAATGTCTCGTTTTCAAATCCTGCAGCTTGTGATGTCACAAGCTGCAGGACAACCCACCCCAACCTGAGTCCAGCCCCTCACCTAGCAACCCCTGGTGATGCTCCACCCACTTCAGTATAAAAGACGTCACGGTTGTTTTTCCTGAGTTCATCTCAGAGTTCGATGTTTCGTTGTTGTTAAAATGCAGTACCGCTAATAACTAATTATCTATCAACGAAAAAACTTATTTACGGGCTCTTAAATCAACCGGACGACTGCTCACGGACCATATCCGGTCCGCGCCGGAGGTGGTCTGTGAAAAAAAGCGGTCCCCGCTAGAGAGAGCATGTATAGCAGTCAGTGGTGGGCAAATGAACGCTAGGTAGCGCTAAAGCGCTAATCCGCTTACAGTGGACCTAAACTTTTTGTCAGCGTTTTTGTGAATTGACTAACTTTTATAATTCATAAGCGGATTTGTGCTATTTTTATTTAAAATGCAGTACCGCTAATAACTAATTATCTATCAGTAAAAACCAATAAACTTATTTACAAGCTCTTATGCTGCTTGTTTTACCTTTTTCCCCACCGTAAACAGCAGAGAGGAGGAAGGGTGTGAGGGTGAGGGGGGCAGAGCTGAGAACAGACTCGGCTCTACCATGTAGGTAAATGCCTGGGGGTCCCATTTCAGCAGTGGCCCCGGCCCCGCCTCGCCCCGTGCAGTCACCTACATCACTAACATTGATCCTGCTTGTTAATGTACATTTAACATAAAAATAATTATAGTTACGATGAAAACGATCATTAAATACGCAATAAAAAAACGGTCGATTTCTTTATCCCCCTACTAAAAATGGACTATTCCATCTTGACATCTTCCGGGTCACTCAGAGGTGAACTCGGGGGCTAATTCTGTGGCTACTGTTTGTGCTGGGTACTTGGATAAATCCGTAGAGAACCCCGCTGTTTCAAGCCAAATTAACGCGGCCGGAGGAGTTTATTGAGGGTTTTGTGTCGACCATTTGACGGTGAGTCGTTATTTTTATGTATTTTAGTTACTTTTCATTAAATCTGTTGACTACCTATAGACGCTAACTCTGTGTCTGCCTGTTGGTAGTGCTGGGTTACTAATGGATAAATCCGTAGAGAACCCCGCTGTTTCAAGCCAAATTAACGTGGCCGGATGATTTTATTGTGTGTTTTGTGTCGACCATTCGACGGCGAGTCGTTAGTTTCATGTATTTGGGTTACTTTTATGTATAAATGCGGTGGCGACACACCCGTGTATTTGAGATTTAAACGTGGTTTTAGGGATTAAAAGATCATTCTATTTTTTGTTAATTTCGTGGCCGAATAGAATATATGTACGTAAAGTATTAAATAAATCCTTTGATTTTTGTAATTTCATCCTTTTAGGATCATTTTTGTTACTTTTCAGTTGGCAGTGTAGTGCAAATATTGATAACGCTGCCGGCTATATATATATATATATATATAATATAGAAATATATAAATAGCGGATTAGATTAGCTTCCCCTAATTTTCATAAGACATTTGTGCTTTTGAAATTGTGGACCTAAAAAAATTAATAAGCGTTTTAGAAATTGTGGAACTAATTTTTTAATTAGCGGTGCCCACCACTTAGCTTAGCAGCCAGTGTGTTACTCTGCAGCCTTATTGCTTGTTTTCGAAGAGTCAAACGAAGAGTTTTTAACATGGAGGGTGAACTTATGGATGTTTCTCAGCGGCCTACGCGACGCGTCAGCGCCTCATTTGCCCTGCCCAAAATGGCGTCTGCCTCTGGGTCTGACTCAGGGTCCCCTTTGGAGGGCGGAGTTAATGTAAACAGATTTTTGAAGGGCGTGGCCTTATCATAAACAGCCTGTTCAGAACGGAAGTCAGAAAAGGCACAACTAGAAAGGGGATATTTTATTATCTAAGAATTATTTTGTGCATTAAATTGAATGAACATGGTCTGGATAGCCCACAGACATACCATAAAAATTTATAAAACCAATATTTGGTCCCCTTTAACAAAATGATTTAATTTATGTGCATAGAACAGGCATTGCCCTGTGTATCTAAATGTGCTAAATAACCATCAGGATAACAGTAAGATACACTACTCAAACATCTGCATCAAAGAACGTGTGGGCGAGCGTGTTGCTTGTTTTTCACAGATTACTGCTTAAAAAAAAACAGGTCCTTTTTTTTCTTGCCAAACCACTCAGTGTTGACAATCAGTTGGTGTCTGATTACTCGTTGAGATGATGAGGTCTTGAGGTTTAAGAAATATGATGAAAAACAAAGCTGTTTACCAGCTCTCTGTGGTACTTTGCAGTCTCAACCATGTACAAACTGATGCTCAAATCAAATGTATTAAATTAACACATCGTACCTATTAGAACTAATGTATGCAGACACCACAACAGATTTTTACATATTTTGTTTTAACTCTAGGAAGAAAAAAATCCAGGATATCCTGATGCATGCTCAATAATCCAGGTTTTTTTCACAGGGTTCAGTGTTTTTGTTAAAACGGACTAACATTATCCTGTTAATTAGAAAAGAAAAACTAGTTGGTGCTACTTTTTAACCCTAAATTTCAACGGCTTCACTCTGAGACATTTCTATACTAGGATGTCTAGACACACTGGAACTGAACTCCCTTTGAAACAAGTTAGCGCTGACAGTTGTGAATAAAACTACATGTGGAGAAAAGGCAAGTTCAGATTTGATTAAAAACAATTTTTTTCTAGGTTTCAAACACCAGATTGACTGATGCAGACTGAAATAATTTTGTAAGATAATAGAAATGCTAATGTTCAGTAGCACCAGGGCATTTTGCACATATATGCATGAATACATTTGTCACATTCAAGTAAATTAAGGCCAATAATTCTGCAATAATTAGATGCACCTCTAATACTTCTGAACCAACTGTGCCCGTGAGACAGATATATTGACCAAATATGACAAGCTGAAAATGAGAAGTCTCACCTGGATGTCATCAGATGTCATGTGACCCTTCATGTTGCTGTTCTTCTTTTTGGGAGGGGGCGGGGCGGGCTTGTGGGCAGGTGGGAGGTCGGTCCTGTTAAGAGAGTGAAAAGACAACATGACATTCAGCACAGTGAGGGGTTGCCACGCTTTAGGTCCCCCCCTCACCTTCTACAGCCCTCTATAATGAGAAGTCCTGCCTGCACTTGCCTTTGGAAAGATCTCGAGTTGGTGGCTTTGTTGCAACAGCAGCCATCCCTGCCTTTGCATAGGCTCTCGCTGGAGAGACACTAATGAGAGCGAGCTGAAATTGGACACTTGAGGTGAGGAGATGAGGGAGGGGGGTGTAGTGGCAGGGAGAAGGGCATGTGTGAGTCAAGTCCTCAGGGGGAACTGAATCTCATCTGGTTTGTCACGTGGACAAACACACTGTTTGTTTCCGACGTGTCATCCTGAACCGTGACATGGAGCGAGCTCAGCGGGCCCCTTCTGCTCTCAACCTTTCTCTAAATCACCGGAACTAACATCTCTAATCCCGAGGCACCGTGCTCCCTTATGATGGAACACCTGGGGAAGGGCCAACCCTCATCATCTGTGTTCTCTGATGTTCTCCCATTTTACACCTTCTCTTCAAAGCAACAGCGCAATGTTTTCTGTTGTAGTCTGGTCTGATCGTAAAAAAAAAGGAAATGAAATTGTGAACAGGAGAGACGTCGGTAATTGAAAGCTTGATGTTGAAATGGTTTGATGTGAATCTGGGTAATTATTATCAAACAGGAAAGCAGAAAGGTTGCGGCAACACGACAATTACAAAGAAAATCCCTTCCCTCGAACACGCTCGCAGTCAGATGTCATCTGCCGTACTCTGACATGATATCAGGAGTGATGAAAGATAATGAAGTGCAGCGCAGACACTAAGCTGTGTACCTACACGCATTATCTTCGACTCCTCCCGCCTCCTATTCGCACTGGTTCAAGTCCTTATTGAATAACATGACCTTTCCGCAAGGCCATGCCACGTTTTAATGGGCAGAAAATCTGTGCATGAGTGCACCTCTTAACTCTTTCTTTCACGCTCATTATTTCCAGTCCGTATCACCTTGTCTCTAGACGGGGCTGCCGTGCCGCTGCCAGATTCATGTGGCACCCGGCTCAGCATGCCTGCAGCACTGAGGCACAGCAAATGTACAGGAAGGATGCAAGCAGAGCATCACCTCTTCTACATGGAGGCACCCACCACTTTCTCTGAGAAAGAAAAATCACAGAGATTGTGGGCAATCGACTTTGCACAGGTAGAGTGGTGTGATTACAGAAAACTATTTGCCCAGTTACCCACCACTGGAGGCCCATATCTGTAGTCTTGGGAAAATGTTGCATGAACCGCTTGCTGTATTTTAGTAAAGCTGTAAAAAAAAAATATGTTGGATGTACATTTACAACTGATAAACTTTGGACCCAACCCAATTCCAGTGACAATAGTGATAATATGCTGTAGTATACTGAGTTATACTCTACAATAGTCCAAGTGATAATAATTCTTGAGAAATACCACAGTATTGCCTGTCTTTTCTTCTTTCTGCTGTTCTCTCTTCAAAGGTTGCCACAGCAAATCATCTCCTCCATCTCACTCTGTCCTTCTTGACACAGTCCTCCGTGTCCTCTGTCCTGACTCCAACTACTTCTATGTCCTCTGATTGAATCCATCTATTTCCTCTTTGGCCTTCCTTTTCTTATCCTTCTACCAATATACCCACTGTCCCTCCTCTGGACATGTCCAAACCTTCTCAGTCTGGCCTCCCTAACTTTATCTCCCAGTTGTTCAACCTGTGCTGTACCGCTGATGAACTCATTCCTAATCTTATCCTTCCTTGTCACTCCTTAAAAAAACTCAACATTTTCATCCTGACTACCTGTTCTTTTTTTTGTCAACGCCACTGTCAACAAATCAAACAAGATAGCAGGTGTCACCACTCTCTTGTAAACGTTTCCTTTGACCTTTGCTGCCAACCTTTTGTCACAAATTACCACTGAAACCTTTCTCCAAACACTCCATCTTGTCTGCACTCTCTTCATCCCTTTATCACTATTCCCATTGCCCTGGACAATGGATCCTAAGTACCTGAAGTCCTCCACACGATCCTTGTAGCCTCACTGTTCCACCGGCCTCCCTCTCATTCACACACATGTACTCTGTCTAACTACGGCTGACTTTCATTCCTCTTTTTCAACTGCATACCTCCACCTCTCCAAGTTCTCTTCCACCTGTTCCCTGTTACCACAATGTCATCTGCAAACATTGTATCCATGGGGATTCCTGCCT
>JBBPBX010049882.1:12997-25187 GCA_038048925.1 Garcialebias charrua | reverse complement strand
CCGCACCTCCAAGGTGACGTGGGAACGCACATGCAAGGGAGACCCCTCCCTAATATTGTTGGCTCCCAGGTGGCCATGGGACCCGTGGCCCTCGGAGGTGTGCTCAATGCTGATACACTGGCAGCTGCTCCCCTTCAGGGACCTGCTGACTCAACCACACGAACAGCCTCTCCACTTACGTCCAGGACTGTGGCAAATCTCAGCTTGGTTGCTGAGAGAAACAAACTGATGGCCTCAGACCTCCCCAGCAACATGATAAACACGATCCAGGGAGCGAGAGCAATGTCAACACAGACTCTCTACGCTCGCAAATGGCATGTTTTTGAAGTTTGATGCATGGAAAGGAATATGGTCCCATATTCCTGTGACCTGGTCCAGCTTCTTACCCTTCTACAGGATCTGCTGGAAAAAGGCAGCTCATTTTCCACCATTAAGGTTTTTTTGTCAGCCATCTCAGCTTGCCACGAAGGCTGGGGAGGGAAAACACCCGGTGCACACCCTCTCATGATACGGTTCATGATGAGCGTATTGAGGAAAAGACCCCCCAGCAGGACTCTGGCCCCTGACTGGGATCTGCAGTTAGTCCTGAATGCTCTTTGTGAGCTCCCATTTGAACCTCTGAGCAACATTAAGATAGGTTTGCCATCTTATAAAACTGCTCTGCTCTTAGCTCTTTGCTCAGCTAAACGCGTAGGTGACCTCCACGCTTTATCTGTGCACCCGATGTGTACAAAATTTTCCCCTGATGGGTCAAAGGTCACCCTACGTCCTAACCCCGCATACATCCCAAAGGTTCCAACTTTGAATCCCAGAAGTCTGGACTTTGAACTTTCTTTATTTCCTCCTGCTCCCGTCCTCACTGAGGAACAGAGGAGGTTGAGAGCACTCTGCCCCGTCAGGGCCTTGGGTGCTTACATTGAAAGAACAGCTGATTGGAAGAAAACAAACCAGCAGTTTGTATGTTTTGCTAACCCGGTTGCTGGCAGGGCCCTGTCAAAACAACGCCTCTCACACTGGGTGACTGAGGCCATAAAAAGGGCGTACAGTAGCAAAGGTCAACAGGTGCCCTCTGGGGTACATGCCCACTCCACTCGAGGCTTGGCCGTCTCGTGGTCACTGCTCAAGGGCGTAACAGTTGCAGACATCTGTGGAGCTGCAAACTGGAGTTCAACAAACACGTTTGCAAAACATTACAGTTTGGACGTTACTGCATGTGACGTCACTCAGATTGGACGTTACTGCATGTGACGTCACTCAGGCTGTCCTCTCTAACACACAGTAGAGAGCAGCCGAAAGAGGCCTAATATATAAAGGCAGAAGTTCTCACAAGCATGCATTTTACGGAGCATTTCAAGGGCGTGAATGAATTACGTTCCCATAGCAATAGTGTTGCACCGAGTGAACCTGACTGATAAAGTGAACTGAAAGTTATGCACCATAACTCATGTTCCCTGAAGGAAGGGAACGAGGTGCAACACAGTTGGCCCTTTTCAATGCCAAAGCTTGGTGAAGTGCACTTGGAGACCGATTGGATGGGCGCTAGCGTCTTAAGTACCCAGAGGGCGGGGCCTCTGAGGTGACGCTGACGCCCACTGCCGTAAAGGCGTGAGTGTATTCCTTCAGGTATTCGCGCGGGGGCGCTATTCCCATAGCAATAGTGTTGCACCTCGTTTCCTTCCTTCAGGACATGAGTTATGGTGCATAACTTTCAGTTTTTCCATGGTAGTTTCTGCTACTTTCAACCTAATTAATGTCCATCCATCCATCCATCCATCTTCTTCCGCTTATCCGGGGTCGGGTCGCGGGGGTAGCAGCCTAAGTAGGGAGGCCCAGACTTCCCTCTCCCCAGCCACTTGGAGCAGCTCCTCCGGGGGAATCCCAAGGCGTTCCCAGGCCAGCCGAGAAACATAGTCCCTCCAGCGTGTCCTGGGTCTTCCTCTGGGTCTCCTCCCGGTGGGACATGCCCGGAACACCTCACCAGGGAGGCGTCCAGGAGGCATCCTAACCAGATGCCCGAGCCACCTCAACTGGCTCCTCTCGATGTGGAGAAGCAGCGGCTCTACTCCGAGTCCCTCCCGGATGACTGAGCTTCTCACCCTATCTCTAAGGGAGAGTCCAGACACCCTGCGGAGAAAACTCATTTCAGCCGCTTGTATCCGAGATCTTGTTCTTTCGGTCATAACCCAAAGCTCATGACCATAGATGAGGGTGGGAACGTAGATCGATCGGTAAATTGAGAGCTTTGCCTTTTGACTCAGCTCTCTCTTCACCACGACAGACCGGTACAGCGCCCGCTTCACTGCGGATGCTGCACCTATCCGCCTATCGATCTCACGCCCCAGTTTTCCCTCATTCGTGAACAAGATCCCGAGATACTTAAACTCCTCCACTTGGGGCAGGACCTCCTCCCCGACCCGGAGAGGGCATGCTACCCTTTTCCGGCTCAAGACCATGGCCTCGGATTTGGAGGAACTGATCCTCATCCCGGCCGCATCGCATTCAGCTGCAAACCGCTCCAGCGAAAGCTGTAGATCACGAGCTGATGAAGCCAATAGGACCACATCATCTGCAAAAAACAGAGAAGCGATTCTAAGGTCACCAAAACGGATCCTCTCAACACCTTGGCTGCGCCTAGAAATTCTGTCCATAAAAGTTATGAACAGAATCGGTGACAAAGGGCAACCTTGGCGGAGTCCAACTCTCACCGGAAACGAGCCTGACTTACTGCCGGCAATGCGGACCAAGCTCTGACACCGGTCGTACAGGGACCTAACAGCCCTTATCAAAGGGCCTGGTACCCCATACTCCCGGAGTACCCCCCACAGAACCCCCCGAGGGACGCGGTCGAATGCCTTCTCCAAGTCCACAAAACACATGTAAACTGGTTGGGCAAACTCCCACGCACCCTCCAGGACCCTGCTGAGGGTGTAGAGCTGGTCCAGTGTTCCACGACCACTAATTAATGTATTTATGTAAATTTTAGCGGGTTATGCTTATTTGAACTTTTTTTTGCTAGTTTCAACTTTTTCTGCTATTTCTGCTGCTATTTAGCCGTTTTATGCTAATTTTAGCTTTTTCACCTACTTCCACATCTTTTAGTTCATTTAATTTCTTCCCACTTCTTTCTGCCTTTTCAGCTACTTTTCAGCTATTTTTTGCTAATTTCAGCAGTTTTTTTAATTGTTGCTAATTTCATCTTTTTTAAGCCAATTTTGTGATGTTTGTGCTCTTTTCTGCTTATTTAAACCTAATTCAGAAAATATGTGTTCTTTCTGCTTTATTCTGCTATTTTTTTAGACTTGTTCTTCATTTCAGCTGCATGTTTTTAGCTCATTTCAGCTGTTTTAAGATAAATTCATGTTTTTAAGGTAATTCCGGCTACTTTAAGCCTAATTACGGTAACTTGTTTATGCAAATTTTAGCTTGTTGTACTTCTTTCAGCTTTTTTCTGCTAGTTTCAGCTTTTTCTGTGATTTCAGCTAATCTTTAGCGGTTTTGTGCTCATTTAAAATGTTTCAGCTATTTCCACATTTTTTTAGCTCATTTCAGCTCTTCCCACTTCCTTCTGGTAGTTCAAGCTTATTTCTGATGTTTCAGCTACTATTCAGCTATTTTTTGTTGCTAATTACAGCCTTTTGTACTCTTTTCTGCATATTTAAACCTAATTCAGCATGTGTTGTTTCTGCTGCACACTTAGGCCTGTTCTTCATTTCAGCAACAATTAAATATGTTTTTAGCTAATTTCAGCTGTTTTTCAGCAAATTCTTCTGTGATAAGCATTCACACTGCATTACAACAGCATGGCTTTGTAGCAAAATTGTTGAGGTGTTGAAGTGCTCTGACCAACTGAAAACATTTGATGTGTCGTGAAACAAAAGAATCTAGATCCAGAACTGCTGAACAGCTACAACTTACACGAGACAAGAATGGGACAACATTCCCCTCCAAAAACTCCAACAACTAGTCTCTTGAGTTCCTAGAGGTTTACAGACTGTTGTTAAATGAAGAGACCCTGTCCCAACTTTTTGAAATATGCTGCTGCTATAAAATTCAAGGTTGCCCTTAATGAGTAAATAAAACATTTACAGCTGCTTAGTTGACACATTTGGTAAGTTTTCTATGTTCCACTGGGAATAAAATGTTTGTGGCTTTGCTAATCATTGTTTTATGTTTTGTTAACAATAATTATTTTCAGATTTGTGATTTTAAAATATGACAAAAACATAAATTGCAACTAAGTCGCAGTTAATGTTTGAACCACATCATCTACGATAAAACTGATTCTCACATGAGAAGGCCAGGTCTCCAGTGACGATGCGTTTCCTGTCGGTGGCATTGCTGATATTTGGAAAGTGGGCATCCAGTATCAGGAAGGCAACACAAGCCAGGAAGCCCAGCACCCCAATCGCCACGCTGAAACTACAAGCATGGTCGTTGCCATTGAACATGATGCAATGGTTGTTCTGTTCCACGTTGGTTGTATTTGTGTAGCCCTTTGATGTAATGGAACCAAAAACCACAATGGAAAATATCTGCAAATAAAAACAAAACCGTACAAGTTTAATTTTAAGGAAATAAAGTGGAAATGGTACAACTATGAGGAGGCATGAGTCACATTTTAAAAAAGGCTTTGTCTTTAGTTAAAGCCAAGTGAAACGATATCTGTTGAGCTAGTCCAGACGTGTGAAACCAAGATAATTATGTTTGTTTCAGTTTCAGACTTTAGGAAAGAAAACACTGCAAAGAAAATAGGAACAATTTCCTTTTAATATTAACTAAAAAAAACTTGGGTTTTAAGACAGAAAACAATTCAAACATGTATTACATCACATGGTGAAACTTGACTAATCATCTATTTAAGATGGTTAAAGACATAATAAAATGAAATCTACAATATATGTTTCTAAGATTTTTCCAAGGTTTCAAAGTTCCTGTACTCTGCCCACATTTACCAGCATCTGGCATCATTTACTCTACGTTTAACTCTGTGCACGTGTCTGTTCATCTGTAGTGTTAGCTACATAACCCATTAACAACTGGACTTTTTTTTTATTTATTTTTTTATTAAACTCTTAAAAAGGAATTAGATAAATATTTACGGCTGTGTATTTTTTTTGGAGTCAATCCAAATCAAGATGGCTGCCACAGCTAACCAACATTATGATCCACAGAAATGTCTGAAACTCAGTTCACTTCTTTATAGGTACAGAGTTAAAGTTTGATATACCGGTAGCAGTAGGTGAGTCATCGCACTCTGAGCATTACAAAGGTCTTGCCGTAACAAATGAAATGAGATTTGAGGTTCGACAGACACATGACTAGTGTCGGCTCATCACATGATTTTAGTTCAAACCTCTGACATGAAAGATGTCAGTTGTATGCATTAAAAACACTAATTTAAATGTATGTTTCTACATGAGCAGCAAGTAAGATAGCAGCAACAGCACATAGCAGCAGGTAGAGAGCAGCTGATACAGATAAGCAGCAGCTGGTAGTAAAGAGCAGCAGGTGGTACTAAGCAGCAGGTACGGAACGACAGCAGCAGGTACAGAGCAGCAGAGAGCATCAGCATGTATAGGGCAGACGCAGGCAGGTAGAGAGCAGCAGGTACAGAGCAGAAGGTACAGTGTTGCAGCCGGTGCAGGTAGAGAGCAGCTGATATAGATCAGCAGCAGGTAGAGAGCAGAAGGTACAGCGATGCAGCAGTGGGTACAGCAGCAGCAGGTGCAGGTAGAGAGCAGCAGGTACAGAGCAGCAGAGAGCAGCAGCATGTACAGAGCAGAAGGTACAGCATGGCAGCAGACGGTACAGAGCAGAAGGTACAGAGCCGCAGGTGCAGGTAGAGAGCAGCTGATATAGATCAGCAGCACATACAGAGCAGCAGAAAGCAGCAGCATGTAGAGGACAGAAGCAGGCAGGTAGAGAGTAGCAAGTACAGAGCAAAAGGTACAGAGCAGAATGTACAGAGCAAAAGGTACAGAGCAGAAGGTACAGAGTGGCAGCAGTGGGTACAGAGCAGATACTGCACACAGATATATAGAGCAGATGGTACAGAGCAGCAGCATGTACAGCAGCAGCAGCAGGTGCAGGTAGAGAGCAGCTGATAGAGATCAAAAGCAGGTACAGAGCGGCAGCAGGTATATAACAGCAGGTGCAGGTAGACCAGCTGATATAGATCAGCAGCAGGTACAGAACAGCAGGTGCAGGTAGAGAGCAGCCGATATAGATCAGCAGCAGGTGCAGGTAGAGCAGCTGATATAGATCAGCAGCAGGTACGGAACAGCAGCAGGTGCAGGTACAAAGCAGCTGATATAGATCATCAGCAGGTGCAGGTACAGAACAGCAGGTGCAGGTAGAGAGCAGCTGATATAGATCAGCAGCATGTACAGAGCGGCAGCAGGTACAGAACAGCAGGTGCAGGTAGAGATCAGCCAATATAGATCAGCATGTACAGAGCGGCAGCAGGTACAGAACAGCAGGTGCATGTAGAGAGCAGCTGATATAGATCAGCAGCATGTACAGAGCGGCAGGTACAGAGCGGCAGCATGTACAAAACTGCAGGTGCATGTAGAGAGCAGCTGTGTAGATCAGCAGCAGGTAAAGAGCGGCATGTACAGAGAGGCAGCAGGTACAGAGCAGCAGCTGTGTAGATCAGCAGCAGGTACAGAGCAGCAGCTGATATAGGTCAGCAGCAGGTACAGAGCAGCAGCTGATATAGGTCAGCAGCTGATATAGATCAGCAGCAGGTACAGAGCAGCAGCTGATATAGATCAGCAGCAGGTACAGAGCAGCAGCTGATATAGATCAGCAGCAGGTACAGAGCAGCAGCTGATATAGATCAGCAGCAGGTACAGAGCAGCAGCTGATATAGATCAGCAGCAGGTACAGAGCAGCAGCTGATATAGATCAGCAGCAGGTACAGAGCAGCAGCTGATATAGATCAGCAGCAGGTACAGAGCAGCAGCTGATATAGGTCAGCAGCAGGTACAGAGCAGCAGCTGATATAGATCAGCAGCAGGTACAGAGCAGCAGCTGATATAGATCAGCAGCAGGTACAGAGCAGCAGCTGATATAGGTCAGCAGCAGGTACAGAGCAGCAGCTGATATAGATCAGCAGCAGGTACAGAGCAGCAGCTGATATAGATCAGCAGCAGGTACAGAGCAGCAGCTGATATAGATCAGCAGCAGGTACAGAGCAGCAGCTGATATAGATCAGCAGCAGGTACAGAGCAGCAGCTGATATAGATCAGCAGCAGGTACAGAGCAGCAGCTGATATAGATCAGCAGCAGGTACAGAGCAGCAGCTGATATAGATCAGCAGCAGGTACAGAGCAGCAGCTGATATAGATCAGCAGCAGGTACAGAGCAGCAGCTGATATAGATCAGCAGCAGGTACAGAGCAGCAGCTGATATAGATCAGCAGCAGGTACAGAGCAGCAGCTGATATAGATCAGCAGCAGGTACAGAGCAGCAGCTGATATAGATCAGCAGCAGGTACAGAGCAGCAGCTGATATAGATCAGCAGCAGGTACAGAGCAGCAGCTGATATAGGTCAGCAGCAGGTACAGAGCAGCAGCTGATATAGATCAGCAGCAGGTACAGAGCAGCAGCTGATATAGATCAGCAGCAGGTACAGAGCAGCAGCTGATATAGGTCAGTAGCAGGTACAGAGCAGCAGCAGATATAGATCAGCAGCAGGTACAGAGCAGCAGCTGATATAGATCAGCAGCAGGTACAGAGCAGCAGCTGATATAGATCAGCAGCAGGTACAGAGCAGCAGCTGATATAGATCAGCAGCAGGTACAGAGCAGCAGCTGATATAGATCAGCAGCAGGTACAGAGCAGCAGCTGATATAGATCAGCAGCAGGTACAGAGCAGCAGCTGATATAGATCAGCAGCAGGTACAGAGCAGCAGCTGATATAGATCAGCAGCAGGTACAGAGCAGCAGCTGATATAGATCAGCAGCAGGTACAGAGCAGCAGCTGATATAGGTCAGCAGCAGGTACAGAGCAGCAGCTGATATAGATCAGCAGCAGGTACAGAGCAGCAGCTGATATAGATCAGCAGCAGGTACAGAGCAGCAGCTGATATAGGTCAGCAGCAGGTACAGAGCAGCAGCTGATATAGATCAGCAGCAGGTACAGAGCAGCAGCTGATATAGGTCAGCAGCAGGTACAGAGCAGCAGCTGATATAGATCAGCAGCAGGTACAGAGCAGCAGCTGATATAGATCAGCAGCAGGTACAGAGCAGCAGCTGATATAGATCAGCAGCATGTACAGAGCGGCAGGTACAGAGCGGCAGCATGTACAAAACTGCAGGTGCATGTAGAGAGCAGCTGTGTAGATCAGCAGCAGGTAAAGAGCGGCATGTACAGAGAGGCAGCAGGTACAGAGCAGCAGCTGTGTAGATCAGCAGCAGGTACAGAGCAGCAGCTGATATAGGTCAGCAGCAGGTACAGAGCAGCAGCTGATATAGGTCCTGATATAGATCAGCAGCAGGTACAGAGCAGCAGCTGATATAGATCAGCAGCAGGTACAGAGCAGCAGCTGATATAGATCAGCAGCAGGTACAGAGCAGCAGCTGATATAGATCAGCAGCAGGTACAGAGCAGCAGCTGATATAGATCAGCAGCAGGTACAGAGCAGCAGCTGATATAGATCAGCAGCAGGTACAGAGCAGCAGCTGATATAGATCAGCAGCAGGTACAGAGCAGCAGCTGATATAGGTCAGCAGCAGGTACAGAGCAGCAGCTGATATAGATCAGCAGCAGGTACAGAGCAGCAGCTGATATAGATCAGCAGCAGGTACAGAGCAGCAGCTGATATAGATCAGCAGCAGGTACAGAGCAGCAGCTGATATAGATCAGCAGCAGGTACAGAGCAGCAGCTGATATAGATCAGCAGCAGGTACAGAGCAGCAGCTGATATAGATCAGCAGCAGGTACAGAGCAGCAGCTGATATAGATCAGCAGCAGGTACAGAGCAGCAGCTGATATAGATCAGCAGCAGGTACAGAGCAGCAGCTGATATAGATCAGCAGCAGGTACAGAGCAGCAGCTGATATAGGTCAGCAGCAGGTACAGAGCAGCAGCTGATATAGATCAGCAGCAGGTACAGAGCAGCAGCTGATATAGATCAGCAGCAGGTACAGAGCAGCAGCTGATATAGATCAGCAGCAGGTACAGAGCAGCAGCTGATATAGATCAGCAGCAGGTACAGAGCAGCAGCTGATATAGATCAGCAGCAGGTACAGAGCAGCAGCTGATATAGATCAGCAGCAGGTACAGAGCAGCAGCTGATATAGATCAGCAGCAGGTACAGAGCAGCAGCTGATATAGATCAGCAGCAGGTACAGAGCAGCAGCTGATATAGATCAGCAGCAGGTACAGAGCAGCAGCTGATATAGATCAGCAGCAGGTACAGAGCAGCAGCTGATATAGATCAGCAGCAGGTACAGAGCAGCAGCTGATATAGATCAGCAGCAGGTACAGAGCAGCAGCTGATATAGATCAGCAGCAGGTACAGAGCAGCAGCTGATATAGATCAGCAGCAGGTACAGAGCAGCAGCTGATATAGATCAGCAGCAGGTACAGAGCAGCAGCTGATATAGGTCAGCAGCAGGTACAGAGCAGCAGCTGATATAGATCAGCAGCAGGTACAGAGCAGCAGCTGATATAGATCAGCAGCAGGTACAGAGCAGCAGCTGATATAGATCAGCAGCAGGTACAGAGCAGCAGCTGATATAGATCAGCAGCAGGTACAGAGCAGCAGCTGATATAGATCAGCAGCAGGTACAGAGCAGCAGCTGATATAGATCAGCAGCAGGTACAGAGCAGCAGCTGATATAGATCAGCAGCAGGTACAGAGCAGCAGCTGATATAGATCAGCAGCAGGTACAGAGCAGCAGCTGATATAGATCAGCAGCAGGTACAGAGCAGCAGCTGATATAGATCAGCAGCAGGTACAGAGCAGCAGCTGATATAGATCAGCAGCAGGTACAGAGCAGCAGCTGATATAGATCAGCAGCAGGTACAGAGCAGCAGCTGATATAGGTCAGCAGCAGGTACAGAGCAGCAGCTGATATAGGTCAGCAGCAGGTACAGAGCAGCAGCTGATATAGATCAGCAGCAGGTACAGAGCAGCAGCTGATATAGGTCAGCAGCAGGTACAGAGCAGCAGCTGATATAGATCAGCAGCAGGTACAGAGCAGCAGCTGATATAGATCAGCAGCAGGTACAGAGCAGCAGCTGATATAGGTCAGCAGCAGGTACAGAGCAGCAGCTGATATAGATCAGCAGCAGGTACAGAGCAGCAGCTGATATAGATCAGCAGCAGGTACAGAGCAGCAGCTGATATAGATCAGCAGCAGGTACAGAGCAGCAGCTGATATAGATCAGCAGCAGGTACAGAGCAGCAGCTGATATAGATCAGCAGCAGGTACAGAGCAGCAGCTGATATAGATCAGCAGCAGGTACAGAGCAGCAGCTGATATAGATCAGCAGCAGGTACAGAGCAGCAGCTGATATAGATCAGCAGCAGGTACAGAGCAGCAGCTGATATAGATCAGCAGCAGGTACAGAGCAGCAGCTGATATAGATCAGCAGCAGGTACAGAGCAGCAGCTGATATAGATCAGCAGCAGGTACAGAGCAGCAGCTGATATAGGTCAGCAGCAGGTACAGAGCAGCAGCTGATATAGATCAGCAGCAGGTACAGAGCAGCAGCTGATATAGATCAGCAGCAGGTACAGAGCAGCAGCTGATATAGATCAGCAGCAGGTACAGAGCAGCAGCTGATATAGATCAGCAGCAGGTACAGAGCAGCAGCTGATATAGATCAGCAGCAGGTACAGAGCAGCAGCTGATATAGGTCAGCAGCAGGTACAGAGCAGCAGCTGATATAGGTCAGCAGCAGGTACAGAGCAGCAGCTGATATAGATCAGCAGCAGGTACAGAGCGGCAGGTGCAGAGCGGCAGGTAGCAACAGATGACGTTGATAAGGTTTCAGTTCCTGGTATTCACCAACGCAGCTCACCGCATTCACGGAGAAAGTAGAGACAAAATAAGTTTCTTAATTAATTAATTTACAGCCTCTACTGCTGTTTGGATAAATTAACTAAAATGAAATCAAAGTCAAACATCTGGATGATTTGTTGTGAGGTGGGCTCAGCAGTTACACACCAACATCACCTGGTTTATAAATAACCGCAACTTTTGTCAACTGAAGTCTGAAAACGGTTTAAATGTGAGAGCCACTGATGAGGCAGCTCTACAACATTTAACTGTAAAGATTTATTAAATTAACGGCTGTGTGCAGCCGCTGGAAGTGAACATCTGTTAGTGATGTGACAGCTGCTAACGTCTCGTTCACTCACCCAGCTCAGGAAGCGGATGATTGTCTGAGGCTGTTTCAAAAAGCTCCCAAAGTCAAAGGCACCGCCGGCCAGAGAGGCCCCATAAGCGCCGCTGTGCATGTTTTACACACAAAAAGTGTCTGTGAGTGACACGGTTGAAAGAGGAGCCGTGCACTGTTCCTGTCAAAGTGTGGGGCAGTTAGGGATTTTTTTAAAACAACTTCCTGAAAACTTTTCAAAGACCGCCCCTTTTTAGGATGCGTTCAGGTGTTCCTCGGAAACTGTAATACTTACTGCTTCTAGTCAGAATGCAAAAAATGATAATAATACAATAAATACAGTATGTCTATATATATCCCACTATATTAGGCTTAGTGTATTACTAGTTGATGTTTCTCTTAGTTAATTCTAGATGTTATTACTGTTTTTCTCTTTCATTTGTTGTTGGATGTAACTGGGACCTCGTGTACATAATCTCGTTTTCATCACATGTACCATGCGGTGCAAATGACAATAAAGACTCTCTGACTCTGACTCTGATATATATATATATTTTTTGTATGACTAACAATTTTTAAGAAACATATCAATAATCATGAGTGCATCGTTTTCATATTTATATTCACTTCAGAACCACAATAAGCTGAATGTCACTTAAAATTTTACTAAAAGTGAAATCCCACAAGAAAATTCAAATTTAGTAGAAAGGAGTTTTGTACATCGATTAGAAATGTTATGTTCTAAGCATGTTCTAACATAAAGTAAGTTTTAATAAAGAGAAAAATAGAAATACTGACCTGCCTCTAAAACCTGATCCAAGAGAATTAAGCAAATAT